>JAXGGA010003295.1:0-105115 GCA_038373865.1 Uloborus plumipes | reverse complement strand
GTTTTTTTTTACAGTGCTGAGGCTTCTATACACTGCAATTCATTGTTATCTAATACGGAATAAATAACGGTATTAACTTTTTCTTTAAGAATAATTACTGTAAATTTCCAGTTTCATTTTTACTTTCTTCTATATCTAATATACAGAAGAAAGTATTGGATTCTTTAAAATTTTCAAGTGTCGAATTTTGACGGATTTGAGGTGCACTGAGTCCATTTCGACCATTTTTGGAAAATGTCTGTCAGTGTGTGACCAGTTTTTGTGGCCGCGCTAGAGCAAAAACTACTGTATGAAATCGAAGAAAAATTTTTACACATATGTACCACCATGTGAACTGGTGCACCTGACTTTTTTTAGCGAATTCCTCCAAGGGGGGTGGAGCAATCGCACGTGTTCTGCGCGTGGGTGATTGCTATATCTCGGGAAGTAACCGGAGGGATCAAACGAAAATTGATCCAGAAGTAGACCCTACTGAGTACAGGTGCTGATTCAATTTGCGTGTCAATATCTCGCAGGGGGGTGGAGCAATCGCACGTGTTCTGAGTGGGGTGATCGCTATATCTCAAGAAGTAACCGGCGGGATCAAACGAAAATTGATCCATAGGGAGACCCTACTGAGTACAGGTGCTGATTTAATTTGCGTGTCAATATCTCGAAGGGGGATGGAGCAATCAAAAGTGCTTACTTTGTCATTGCACTTATTGTATCTCGGGAAATATTGCTGCGATTTGAATGAAATTTGGAATAACACTAACCCAATACCCAGCAAGCAAAATTTCTTGCATCAACCTTGACAGATCTTGACATTGAACTGACAGCGTCAATATTGCACAATTTTGTACTGCATATAGATTGCATACAGATTTAAAAATCAATAATGCTATAACAACACGTGTGTAATATTACATACATCTTAACATATCAACACTGAAACGTGCTGTAAAATCAACATTGCACACATGTTGTCAGCATCAGGATTTTATAGAATTTGTTGAACTGGAGCACTGATTTCACACTGCCGCCAGCAGCAATTTATTGATGCTTCAAAGGCAGAGCCCACCCTGACATTCGACTGACATAATAAGGCTGCATTCACCTTGACAGTCAACATTGAAGCAAGGAGAGTAACATAACATTCGCATTCGCGCACAATAGGAGAGAAGCGCATGCGCGGATTTTACACCCGGCATTCCGATTTTTTCCTTCAATGCGAAGCGAGCGCTGCACGTGGGGACGTGGATACGATTTAGGCTTCGTTAAAATTCGGTTGCTTCATTGTTGTGTGCAATATTATTGCTTTTTATTTGTGATCCTATTACTGCATTTATTCAATGACGCGGCAATACAATCCATATCGCGATCGATTAGCGATCAATTGCAGAAATGGGTGACAATAAAGATTTTTGTTTCTAAACGTAGCTGACAACAAGGGATTACACGCAGAGATTTTATCGTAATTACTCTTCAAGCTCACGAGTAAGCAAAATTTTATTCATTAACTATTGATGTTATTCTTTAAGATAAATTGATTTTTTGTCTAAACAGTATTTTTAAAGCTGACATCAATCTATAGAATGTAACTTGAATTTTATGTTGATTATCTCGGTGCAATTAATGCTCCTCAATTAATTCTAATTAGGCATTTTATGTCTTTGTAGTAAATAAAAGAATCATAAATTTAAGAATAAATCAATATATAACAGGGGTGATTGTGTTCCGGTATTTTACCTGATTTCCGGTATTTTCATGATTGATTCTGGTATTTTCACATTCGAAAATACCGGAAATAAAATATTTTTAATTATGCTTTTATCTTCCCACCTCCGGATTTTTTTTTCTTTTTCGAATTTTAGATGATTATACCGATAATTATTAATAATATTCATCAAACAGAAATGTTAAGATGAAAATTCTAATTGATTTTTATCTTACTAAATTATTTTATTTGCATCCGATATGAGAATCAAATTTTTCTCACTTATGAACTTTTGATGCTTATTACCCTTAGTTAGGAGACAAATGAAATGCAATAAAATGTAACAAATGTAACTTTCATTACTTTATAAAAGCTTTCGCATAACAAACAGCAATTCTGTTCGACTTTTGCTTTCTCTTTAAAATATTTTTTGGAGATAATTGCTCATCACCAGCTCAAAAATAACTTTATTACTCATTTACAATTTAATTAAATTCATGTACAATATTTCGACGAAAAACTATTTGAACATATGAAATGTGTTAGTTTATGAAAGGAAATTTCTTATTATGTATATATAATTATAAAATTAGATGTGCTTTTAAGTAATAGGGGCCTTGGTTTTAAAAAAACAATCCCCCCCCCCCCCACTTTTTCTTTAAAACTTTCAGGTATTTTTTTTATGAACTCACAATCACCCCTGATATAAGAAGTCTATGAATTTTAAGATGTTTAGTTAATCCAAAATCAATGAAGTAATTCTCATTATACTCAATTAAATTGTAAATTGTACAAAAAAATTACTTTATGTGACTCTCCATGTCAGCTTTAGAAACGTCCTTAAGCTAAAAAAAATAATAATTCATCTTGAAGAATAAAAGGAATAGTTAAAGAATGGAATTTACTTCCTGAATTTGAAGTGAAAATAACAAAGAAATAATAAGAATAAATAAAAAAGAAACACCCTGCAAACGTACTGATCTTGCACTGCATAACAATACGTGTGCAAGGTGACAAAAGCTGCATACAGACTAATTTCACACTGTCATATCAGTGTATCCTGCCATTTCAATGTTAAGATAATGTGTATGCAGGATTACAATAGCAACCACTTCTTGCATGCAGATTGATTTCACACTGCTATGGCAGCAATTTGATGCTCCAAAGGCAGAGCCCACCCTGCCATTCGACTGACATAAGGCTGCATACACCTTGACAGTCAACATTGGGGCAAGGCGCTGACAGCTCTTAGAGAGTAACATAACATTATTCAGGCAGTATTTAGGCAAGATTAGATTGGCTGACGCGTTAACCTGTATGCAATCCTGAGGCAAGATATTTTGCTTGCTGGGTATGGAAGCAAACATCGATTAAATTTTGGCGCCAATCGCCCCAGGGGGAGGGTGGGGTGATTTTTGCGCTTAGTCAACAATGCGAAAAATTGATTCATTTAAAAATCGCTTTCACGCTATTTAATTACCATAACAGCTGAAAACTTTCAATGATTTGAAATTTTAACTGTTGCCAGTTTCTTTTTACTAACAAATAAAATGTTTGCAATTAATCTAAACAAGACTTTTGCAATGATTTCCAATTTCGCTCATTGATTCTGCATTTGCAGGGTTATTACGATAATTGGGAAATTGGAGCTGTCTCCAATTATTCGGGCAAGTACGTATTTTATTTTGTTACCAGAATAAGATAGATATAGAAGAAAGTTTCGTGACGGCCACGACAGCTAGTTTTAAATAGCGTAAAATGGGGTATATAGGAACAGCGGGGTCAAGCGGAACAAAACTTTCCAACCGTACAAAGAAATTCTTCATAAATATACTATTGGGTATTTTTCGCCATTATTTTTTTTTAGAAAGGTAAGATCATAGGAAATAGGAAAAAATTACTTTTGTTAATCTGGCAACGCTACTGGCTTCTAAGGAGGGCTGCACGTGGAATGCTAGAAAACATCACATTTTCATAGACTGCAAAACTTCATATGCAAGAACAAACCTTCTTTTATTTTAAACCTAAGAGTGGTATGTTTCAATTATACATGTATCTGAACAACAGAATATCACATTAGAATTTACATTTTTTATAAATTGTGTCATAAAAATGAAGAATTCTGAAAAATGCCACAGGAAAAAAATGCGGAGTAAATAGGAACATTTTGTTCTGTTGTTCCAATTCAAATTTATTTGAAGGAAACTGTTTGAAACATCAAGATTCTAACCCCGATTAATTCTAATCAAGACAAGGACAAGGATTTATTACTGTTTATCCCTTCTCGTAAGCAACTAGATCTTAGAATGACAAAAAGTTGCAGATTTCAAAAGATTTTTTCTCCAGGAGACTTCTTTTCACTTAAAATACGAGGGGGAAAGTCATATAGACTTTATATAGCAAAAGGCCAGTACACAGACAGTGATGAATAAGTGAAAAAATCTTTCAGGACAATCCCCGAACAGAGATTTTAAGAAACTAAAGAAAAGGCAGAGTTCATCCCAGAAGATGCTATGAAAAAACTTAAGCCAAGTCACAATTGCTAGTTTTAAGGCCAAGTACTTATTTGTGGACGATATGAGTGACTTCAATTTATGTTACAGCTTTGTATCTTAATTCAAAATCATTTCTTAAAATTAATTTTAATTTTTCATAAGTTAAAAATTGTTTTTAATTCCGACAAATTATAAACGTTTACTGGTATAGAAAATAAACTTTTATTTGACAGTAACTATCTGTTCTTATTCTCCCCCATCAATCTTACTCATGTTTGTGAAACCTATTACAGGCTAAATAGAAAAAAAATAAAAATTTTAACATGTGTGTTCCGATTGACCTCTATCAACGGGGTGATTCGGAACACCCATAATTTCCTATATATTTTAATAATAACTGTTCAAAATGTTTTGTCTTTGCCTGTAGTATCAAAAGTAAAGCAAGACTGAAGTTTTTACCTAGAAAGTCAAATTAAAAAAAATCTTTTAACTGCTTTTTTTACAATCAAAGCTGAAAAGTGTTCTGATTCACCCCATATTACGGTACATCCGGTGGTTATTTTCCAAAACTTTAAGATTGTTGAAACTTTTAAGTTAACGTTTTAAAGCTTGATCCATTGCTTTAAAATCAAGAACTTTCGTAATTATGTATTACAATTGCACAGTTACAATATCTATAAGGCGAAAAGTGCCTCTCTATTTACTCTCTATACTCTATGGCACCTATAGTATAAAAGTACCGAAAATGGGGTACCTTTTGTTTTTGTCACCTACAACAACATGATTTAAAATAAAATAATAATACTGAGCATTAAACGAAATTCCATAATCATTTTAGTTTAAAAACTTAAATTAGCAATTTTATCTAAAGCTTTTGTTTTCTTTTTCGAAATTAGAGAAAAGGTTTGTTTGTACATGAAGGCTTTTATTATGTGGCACCACAAAAGTGGCCCTAGGAAACAACTATTTGTATTTCATAAATCAATTATTTACACTTCACACAACTGATACTCCTTTCGGGCTACCAGCACAATCTATAAGAGCCTATTTGAGGCATTTTTGACACTGCACTCACAGCTTAGTCTTTTCCCCCTTCCCCCGTAATAATTTGAAAACATTTCAGATCAACATACACAAGCAGCACTATTTTTCCTCACTTCTTTTTTTTCTTTAATTACTAATTTGAAAAAAAAAGAAATTGCTCTGATATGCCCAAAATAGGTAATATCTCCTCGATGATACACAAGCACCCTTTGAACATTTTGCACAAGGTTTTCTCAAATAGTTTTGAGTTTATATTATTTCTGAAAGTTCTTCAATGAATAATGAATCCCTTTGTATGTAAATATTGAGACAAATGCTCATTTCAGGAGGATCTGGTCAAATTTCTAATGAATAAACCTTTGAACAGCAGCTCCCAGAAAGGTAATCATTTTCCAGAATTTCAGCTAACAACCACTCACCTCCCCCTTAGACTGTGTGGACTAC
Source organism: Uloborus plumipes (assembly GCA_038373865.1). Lineage (NCBI taxonomy): Eukaryota > Metazoa > Arthropoda > Arachnida > Araneae > Uloboridae > Uloborus > Uloborus plumipes. The sequence goes on along the minus strand of JAXGGA010003295.1, from coordinate 99,436 downwards.
CCTCAAAAATGTTTTTAATAACTCCCTTTTCATTCCTTGTCGATCAAGGCGATTCGGTACTTGGACAAATCTAAACTTACAAGAAAGACAGATTAGCTATTACGAATTTGACTTGTTTGCATAAAAATTATCTTATTAAGAATTTAAAACGTTTTCAGCAAAATGGTTTTTTTTCACACAAGTAGTCTTCCAGTAATCTTGCAACTACATGATAGCGCAAAAGTATAGAGATCAACCTATCAATTTGGTGTAAAAATCTCTTTACCCTCCCTGCGAGTTCAGAAGTTGTTGAAAACATTTTCCCTCCTAAAGGGGGAGACAGCTTAAAAAAGGTATAGAATCATTCATTCAGAGTATTCGAACTATATCTGCACCCTTTAATAACTAACAAGAAAACACGGCCGGAAAAATTGCTGGAACTAACAACAATGCAGATGTTATGCCAAAAAGTTGAAATATATCTTCCCAAAATAGCAACAAGACATAATCCTCCCAGGTCTAAGAGTACATTTTGTTCAGTTTACAATTCTACTGATTTTATTTTATTGGTTTCAATCCTTAGTTCTTTGTCTTAAAAAAGATTTATCTTCCAATTTGAAGATAATTCTGGTTGAAAGTCGTATAAAATATAATATCAAAAATGCTTTTTTGTTATCTCAGACACAATTGAAACAACTACTAAAAACTTTGTATGGAATAGACAGTAAAAGTAGATTTTTTTTTTCATCTCTTTTGCCGATATTTTCGAGCATCAGGTTTAACTTTTTAGCTTTTCTCTTTGCATTCAATTTATAACAGCATCTCTAGAAAAGCAGAAAAAAAATCCAGTGGAATTTTAATATCTCAACAAAAATAAATTTAGAACTGGTTCTGGTTTTAAATGTTTTTGGCATTAAGAGAATTTATAGTCTTGTTGAATCAAAGAAGTAAGCTGCGCCAAAGCGACAATTTCTTCCTCTGTCATAGTGACTGCCGTGCCATAGTGACTGCCGTGCTAAGCGCAAAAGTGGTATCTGCAGTCGAGCTCAAACTGAGAAAAAACTCTTTGAAGTTTTGCGCCTTCATGTATTTGATTTGGGTGATACTTTTTCAGAATTTTTTTTTTTTTAATATTTTATATTCTCAAATGACCATGAAACTTTGTATGTGGGAAAAAAAAGTCACAAAGAACCACCTGGTGGTGATAACTCAAGGATGAATCCTAGCTTAAGATCCAGCGATAAATTATTAAATCTGGAAACCATTAGATTTATGGTTTCTAATTTAGATTTATGGTTTTCTGGCAACCAGATGTTAATTCTGCTCACAGTCTGAAAAAAATCGCCAAACCCGGACCCTAAAGTAGGAATTTACCATAACCCAATTTTGCTAAAAAGTGCAGGTACGACTTTTGTGCTTAGCATGGCAGTATAGTGAACTAAAGAAGCAAGAGAGTTCCGTTTAAGAGAGAGACTTGCGTGAAATTTCGCCTTCCAATGCAGATTTATTTTTAGAATCAAATGTTGAAGAACTTCAAGGGGGAAAGAAGGGAGCATTGGAAGATGCAAAAAGAAAATAAAACAAAAATGCAGGCGGCCTTCAAACAACACTTGAGAAAACACAAAATATGTATGTGTAAAGTGTATGTGGCACGGGCGGATCCAGAAATTGTTCAAAGGAGATGCAAGGTCCAGAAATTGTTCAAAGGATCAATTTCAAAGGAAAAATTCAATTGAAGGATGGCATAGCGGATCCAGACATTGTTCAAAGGAATTGTTCAAAGGAGATTTTATTACTTACTCTTTACCATGCATTCTATACTTCGCAGCAACTTAAGTTGACAATAAACGTCACTACGCGCGGAGCCAATAAGAGCTCACAAGCAGTTAAGGATTTCATGTAATTCGCTAAGTAGGCTGTGACGTTTTATCTAGCTCGTTTTTCATTGGCCGACGTCACGGTGACGTCACGACGCCAGTGTCAAGAAACTTTCCATTGTAGAAAATTTACAAATATTGATCACATAACTTTCGGACTTCAATTCTGAAACATTTTGGGGGAGAACCCAAACTTCATTTCTTCGACATCATTAAAACTCTTCTAAATTTAAGTTTTTTGAACTTCATTATTAAAAATTTACTGAAGGAGGGGTCTCAAGGGACGGAAGATCGCCCCGTCGCCCCTCCCTTAGATCCGCACCTGGTATGTGGATAAGTTAATTATTCATCTTAGCTATTAGTAAAGATTTCATTCAGACAGTCTAGGAGTGACATTGATTTAGAAGAAAATATACCTAAAAAAAATCTTTGTAACTTACAGAGCTAATTTGTCTGGATATTGCGCCCTCAAACTTCTACCCCCTGTGCCGCTGAGGTTGCGAAGGTGTTATTTATGCCACTAATCTACATGTTTTCAGTAGAACACCACCAACTCGTTTTACATTACTCGTTTTACAATAATCATAGATTTTAATCGAAATTTGATTTACTTTTATAATTCATCAGAGTCACTAGTTTTAAGCAAAAGCATTTTAAACACATGAAAGTGACTCGTAATATAATAAAAATAATTTCACTTTCAGCTATTAGTAAAAAAGATGTCTCACTTATATAATTTAGTTTTAAGTAAAATTCAACACCAAGTTATTCTGTTCAAATAATAAACTTTCGCACATAGATATATCTTATTTGTTTTAAAAATTAATTTTGTACCTCGGCAATAAATTGATGTTTTTTTCCCTGACTAGTTTTCGCTTGAAAGTATTTGAGAATCTACTGGAAAAATATTTTTTTGTCTGTTGTAAAACAGATAATTAATACCTCAAATTACTCCAGAAACATAAAAAATATTCCACAGAATTAAAGGAAGAGTATTCCAGAACACTTACTAGAAAAAAGTTAAATTCTGGTTAAAAATGCATAAATAGTTTACATAGTTTATGTGGAAATTCAGGAAACTTTTTGCGCAGGAGTTACAGCAAAAAAAAAAAAAAAACTATTCTTTATTTCTAGGAAAAAAAACTTAGCTCTTTACAAATTGACAGCAATGAAATATTGATTTTGGTCCATGATAACGAACAACTTGTTCCTTACGTGTACAAAAAAGCTCACTGCATTTTTTTTTTCAACATATAAAAGTTCGACTTGCATGAAGTGAAAAATTAATTTGCTCATTGAACAACAATAGTGCTTTACTTTATTGCAGACAGATGCAGATTGCTGAACAAAAAATTTAAGCCTATCTTCAAGATCAAAATTTAATTATATTTTTTAATTTACCTCTTTTCCTCCCAGAAGATTCTTAAAATATTTAACTTGATAGCTTTTCCTGTAAAAACTATACTGTCTCATAGTCAATCCATAATATTCAGTCAATAATTCAAAAGTTACTTTAATATACTTATTTCTTATTAGTAGATCTTTTTCATTATTTTATATCTAAAATAATGTTCTAGAAAATGTTTGAGCTCTAGTTCAGTTGGTTGCTAAGCAGCATTCAAAGTTTAAATTATCCTTGAACAATTCCGATTTTCAATTTTAACGAATTTCTAGCAGAATATTTCTTTCATGCCTTTTTTTCCTGACACGAAATTGTGTTTGACTGGAAATCCATTAACTAGGAATGCACGTGCTCTGATTCGCCTCGTTACTTTAAGATACTAATACTCAAGTAAATGCTTTAAAAGTCGAATTCGACAGATACTTCACGCTTGATGATATTTTAGCATGCTAAATAAATATATTTTCATCCTTGAACAATTGTTTGTCATTAGTGAGAATCTAGTTGAATGAGTAATATCTTCATTGATCTATTTATCTCTGCAACCGCATTTCCGGATTGCTTTGATAGGTGGAACTTTTTCGTAAAACTACAGGTTTTTTGTCAATAATATAGTTTAAATGCTAAATTCTAGATATTATTTATTCGTAATTATAACAATGGAATTTATTTCAAATAATATTTTACTGCCGCAAAAAGTAATTTTAAAAATTAGCAAAAAAAATCTTGAAGTACTTTTAACACCAAATGCAAACAAATTTGAGTTTAAAGAGATAAATGGTACTAGTTTATATCATTGCAGTTTTACGTAATGCTAGGCTTTGAATGAAAATTAAATTCTCATACCAGATCTAGTACCAAGCCTATTACGGTATTGATTTTCTGTGATCACACAAGTTACGAGTCCTTTTTGCTTATGCATGTAGTAGCAAATTATATTGATGCTTGCTTATGATAAAAAACCCCTACACAGTCTTTCATGAAATTCGAGAATATTTATTGTTTGAACTACACCAGAAATCCACAAACCTCCTTAATTTAAATTTTAGTTTTTAGAATGAACTAGATATCAGTTCAATAAAGTTGAAGGAAAATCAATCCACAAACCTCCTTAATTTAAATTTTAGTTTTTAGAATGAACTAGATATCAGTTCAATAAAGTTGAAGGAAAATGGAGCTGACAATGAAAGATATCATCAAGATGACTATGAGATCACACAAAAAAAGGAAGATGACACCATAACTAGAAAATAAGAAATACTTGCTTAAAATATAAATTTAAAAAACTTCTTAAAGGTTTGGAAGAATTAATCTAAAGGAAGGTGTGCAAAACGCTCTACACTGCCAAAAATGAACTGTTGTTTTTACAGTATAATACTGGCAGCCGAGGTTCCAATTGAAAACTGTAAAATGCGCAGTAATAAACTGTAGAACGAGCAATTTTACAGTTTCTTACTGTAAAGTTAGCAATTTTAGTTTATTGCCCTAATATTTCGCTATGTTACACTGTAAAAATAAGAGCATAATATTGGCAGCAAAGGTTCCACTTTGCAGGGTGACGAGAAATAACTTGGACACACATCGTACATTATAACTTTGTTGCTAATGAAAATAATGCGACCAAGCTTCAAAATAAGTATAAATATATTATTTTGTTTAATATATTTAAACGTTTTCAAATTGGCTACCGTTAGTATTAATACAGAGCTTTAGACGTGTCACAAAATTTTCGGCTACGAGCCACAACTCTCTCATTGATATTTTATCCCTTTCTTTCCCTAAGAATGTTTGTAGGGATGCCAAAGTTTTAAACAAAGTAAACAAAGTAACTTTACAATTTATTAACTGTTAACTATTTAATTGTAGAGTTTATTACTGTAAAATTAACAATTCTACAGTTTATTGCTGTGAAATTTATCAATTTTTAGTTTGTTACTATAAAATTAGCTGTATTGTACTGTAAAAACAACATTCATTTTTTAGTGTAGTATCTTCTCTAATGGAAGAAAACAAAAACAAGCTGCCATATAAAAGCATCATCGAGTCGCGCTTCAATAACTTTTATAACGGATAAACTTTTGATTTATTTTTGCTCAAACTCTTAGCTCAAAGACAATTTGCAAAAATGCTTGCGAGCGAAGGAGTCCAAGATTTTTCACTCCCGACGAAAAGGATGTGTATGTGTGTATGTGGATGCTTGTTTATTGTACCTCGTCGCTCTTATAGAACTGATTAAGCTCTTTGCAGTTTCTCTGTGTTTTCGAATTCAAAGAAAAAAATTTACGTTCTCTTTGAAGACTGGTAAAAAAGTTGCAACAATTACATGTAATATAACAGGGACCATTTCGAAAAAGATCATCAATGTGTGAAACAATAGCGCTCAGATTTTTTTTTTATTGACTTATGATGAACTTTTATCAATCAACCCTGAATAAAGTAAATTATGGGCACCTGAATTTTACGAAGAGCAGTGTAATAGCCCGCGCATCAAAAAAATAATAAAACCAAATAAAAATGATCAAATAAGCTTTACGCTAAAGTAGGCATAAAGTGAAAATCAACGCAAACTTTCAAAAAACACAGTAAATGGCAATTTCAAAGATACGATAGAGTCTCTTCATCAGTGCAAAAAGCTCAAGACACAATAAGAACGCAGCGTGATAACAGCTATTGCTGTGTTTTCTTGATAATGTTTGATTTATTTACGTTAATTTTGACTTCTTTCAAAACAAACAAGCTTTTCAATGTTAGAAGGAACACATTCCTAAGAAGCCCATGAACAAAGTGAGGTAAAAAATATTGATGACTAATTACTCCTCAAACAGATTCCGGTTCAAGAAACTACAAACAGTCAACATTAGAAAAAAAAAATGTAAAAAATATATTTCCTCCTTCAACCTTTTATTAATTGCTACAACTTTAAATGGCAAGAGAAAAACAGTTGTGCCTCATTAAGAAAGATTAAACAATAAAGAATGTTATACCTTTTGTTTAATTTCAATGTATAATTCTCATTCATTAAAATTCTTAATGAAATTAAACGAAAATGTTTGGATACATTTAAATTGTTTACAAAGTGGAAGGGAGTTTGAATATTTAAAAATACAGAATGTTTTAGGGAAAAATGCTTTTAATGTCAAAGAAAACATGATTTATATATATACCAAGAAAAAGGACCTTAAAAGTACCGTTTTCGTAAATATTTGCAGTAAATTAAGTAAATACCAATCAAAAGCAAAATATCCGCGTCACAAGGTGACAAGAACAAAACTTAGAAAAATTTTAAGAAGTAATGAATTGATGAATGAAAAATTAAAATAAAAATAGAATTTCAACTTACTCTGCTTTTGAAATTATGTTTTCGCAGGAAAAAAAGTTAATCCTATTAAAACCAGGTTTGTAAAATTTTTAAAAATTGCAGTCAACAACGTTAAGTTCAGAAATGTTCTTTGCAATAAACAACCATTTTAATGCCCCTATTATATTTTTTGTTATTATTACACTGAAGTGACAAAAGTCATGGGATAGCAATATGCAAATTTTCAGATGGCAGTAGCATCGCATAGAACAGGTATAAATGCGCAGTGCTTTTACAGAGCTTTCATTTCTGTTCAAGTTATTCATGTGAAGAGGTTTTAACGTGATGATGACCGCACGACGTGAATTAACAGACTTTGAACGCGGAATGTTAGTTGGAGCTAGACGCATGGGTCATGCCATTTCGGAAATCGTTAGAGAATTCAACATTCCCAGATCCACTGTGTCAAGAGTGTGCCGAGAGTATGAAATTTCAGGCATAACATCCCACCATGGACAGCGCAGTGGTCGACCGCCTGCACTTAAAGATCGAGACCGGCGACGTCTGCAAAGAGTCGTAAATTCTAACAGACAAGCAACACTGCGTCAAATCACCGTAGAAATCAATGTGGGACGTACAATGGACGTGTCTGCTAGAACTGTGCGGAGAAATTTGGATTTCTTGGGCTATTCCAGCAGAAGACCGACTCGAGTGTCTTTACTGACAGAACGACATCGCTTGCAGCGACTCTCGTGGGCACGTGAGCATATCGGTTGGTCCCTAGATGAATGGAAAACCGTGGCCTGGTCCGATGAGTCACGATTTCAGCTGGTAAGAGCCGATGGTAGGGTTCGAGTGTGGCGCAGACCCCACGAAGCCATGGACCCAAACTGTCAGCAAGGCACTGTTCAAGCTGGTGGTGGCTCCGTAATGGTGTGGGCTGTTTTTTCATGGCATGGACTTGGTCCTCTAGTGCGACTGGACCGAACATTGACTGGAAATGCTTATGTGCAGCTACTTGGAGATCACTTGCAGCTATTCATGGACTTCATGTACCCAAACAACGATGGGATTTTTATGGATGACAATGCGCCATGTCACCGGGCCACAACTGTTCGCAATTGGTTTGAAGAAAATTCTGGACAATTCCAACGAATGATTTGGCCACCTAGATCGCCCGACATGAATCCCATTGAGCATTTATGGGACACCATCGAGAGGTCTGTTCGTGCCCAAAATCCTGCCCCATCAACGCTTTCACAATTATGGACGTCTATCGAGACAGCATGGCTCAATATTCCTGCAGAAGACTTCCAACGACTTGTTGAGTCCATGCCACGTCGAGTTGTTGCACTTCGCCGGGCAAAAGGAGGGCCGACACGATATTAAGAGGTATCCCATGACTTTTGTCACTTCAGTGTATTTCTTGTGTCCAAAGCGTGAGCCAAGTCTCCTCGAAAAGTTAAAAAGATACTTTATAGCAAAAATATGATATGCAAAAAAGAAATTTTTGCAAATTGTTGGCAAATTGGCAGAGTTTTGTAATCATTAATTTTCGGTGACAAAAAAAATGTTTTTCAAAGCAAAAACTATTTTTTTACCTATCACAAAAGTCCATATTTTGTTGATCAATCGTATTTTTTAAAATTAGATCAATGCGTTATTTTAAATTAAATAACGTTGAAAATTACGGCGTCTTCAACCTATAAACCCTATGTATGACATCTATTCTGTGATCCTGCTCTTTCAAATCAAACTCAAATGGTAGCTCTCAAAACTAACTCAAATGAACCTTTTCTTTCATTGATAGTTTTGCTTTATTTAATGTTTGTGAAAGAATATGGTTTTCAAATTACATAACAGAATCCGAATGCTAGTGTTTTCCGTATAATCAAACAGTTATGTCAGATAACCGAGAGTTAGTATGAATGATGAGAAAAAAAAACGGCAGATGCGTAATAGTATATCTTCACTGAACCGAAAGTTAGAGCCACCTTAACCCTTTACGTCCCAAATCAATTTAGCAATAAATTTTTATACATTTTTTGAGGGGGTTTTAGTTAAAAATACATCAAAAAACCTATATAACGAGTGAAAAATTTTTGAAAATCAGTATGGTCTAAGGCCCCCTACGCCTTAGGGCCCTTAAGAAAACTATTTCCTATCGCAGGTACCATCAGTCGACCTCTCAGCAAAGTACAAGAAGTGGTACTTTCAAGTACCAGCATGATTCCAGTCATTTAAGATTCATAATACTACATTGATATAAGCAGTACTTCTGAGTCACCTCGGAGTGTAAGGGTTAAGACAAATACCTTCTTTTCACAGTCATTGTGATGCCGAAAAACGAGTGTAGGTGTTGACACACCTACGGTAGAAATAAGATTGTATTGAAGCCGCAGTTATGGGACACATTGGCAAGAAACTGGGCGGGGCTATGCTAACGTGGTCGCTTCGCGAGATTGTTGATTAATAATGGATCTGACGGATTGGTTTACATTTTAGTTCATGTTTTCTTGTAATTTCATAAACGTGTTTCTAAAACTAGCTTTACCAATAGGTAAGTTTAAAGAAACATCCAATTGAGATTCAATAATACAGCATTTGAATCAATGTAATCCTAAGATTTTAGCACGAAGCTATCTTAGCTTTCATTGGACCAACTTCGAGCTTTAATTTCTTATAATACAGTGTCATATCTATGTTAATTTTCCTACTTTATGATTTCTTATCAATTTTCCTTTCTAGGTCACGCGCTATTCAATGCGAATACAAGCGAAATATAAAAACACACCTAACAACTAATGCTGCCAAACATATTTGTTTGCCTCAAAACTCATGTGCATCACCAAAAATGTTGAAGGAGACTAGAGGACATATTCACTCTTATGATTTTTAATTAAGTGTATAAAAAAATTTATTATTAAAAACTCACCTTTTTGATAAAAACCATTTTGAGAAAACAAAATACACCTTAATGATTTTGTAGATACATTTTTAAGTTGTATTTTATTTTTTAAAGATTTTCCATTCAATAAGTAAAAATTCAAACTTCTCCGGGATATTTTACCCCCCGTACCTTTTTTTTTTTTTTTTTGTCTTCATTTTTGAAATTTGAAGTCTATTTTTTACTAAGCAATATGCATTTTTGAACAAAGTTTACAAATACCTTTGTGCTATTGATGTAGAAAAAATTACAACGTTAAGGAGGCACAAATAAGCAGGGATACTGCAGAAAGTGTTTCGGCGTTACAAGAAACGCCTTTTTCAATGCAAAAAAAATCAATAATCTACTTTATTTTTCCGAATATATTTTATTGAAATAAGTTTTTAAAAAATACTATCTTGGAAAATGATACTCAATCATTTCTTATTTGATTCTGCGTTTCATTTCTGTAATCTTTCAACGCAGAAGTTTTTTTAGAAGAAGAATTTCTGAACTTTTATTCTTATGATGCAATATCTTCGAAATAAACATTGAATCAAAATCAAGTTCTTGAGGAATAATTTTTAAAACAAAACTACTTAAAAAAGAGAAACTCTCGAACATGTTTTTCAAAGGAAATATTATTCCGCCAAACGTGTCGGCAATTTTTTCCTTAATTCTAAAGTGCTTTTTAAGCTTTTGTTTTGTGATTGACACAAAAATGAGTTTAAAATAATAAATGTATCTAAGAGTGTACGTTAAAGTGTAAAAATGTCTTTCATTTAATTTTTTCTGAGCTATTTTAAATACAATCATTACTACTTAAAATAAAATAAATATTTTAAATCAAGATTATTCTTTTTTATCAAGTAAATTAGCAAATATGAAATAACATAATTGCTGCGTGGTATCAAATTAAATTTTACTCATAAAAATAATTAAATGTTTTTTAGAGCTCCAGAAAAGCAGAATTTCACATAAATTAGCGATTGTTCGCGTGATTGTAAAGTCGATAAAAATGTAACTTTTAAATATGGATACAAGTAATAAATAATTTATTTTGCAAACTAGAGTGTTTTTTAGCGTAACTCTTAGTCAAGGCGATGGTTTTGTTCTTTAATTACTAATGCTTAGCTCTTTTGTTTCATTTTTTGTAGTTTTTGCAACTAAATACACATTACACTTGAATAAACAACCTTTTATTAAAATTTCAACTCATGCAATAAAATAAAAATTTCATATCATTGGCTCTTTAAATACAAGTATATTAGCATCAATTTATTATGACTTCATGACTTCATTATTAACAATTTATTTCGCAAGTTATTCCAACTATTTGCCAGTGAACCAGCATGACGAACATATTTTGTTTCGGTAACAGTTGTTTCTCTTAATAAAGTCTTTTTATGAGGTAAACAAGTCTCAGATCGAAAACAACTTATTCAATTAATTGACACAATAGTTATATCAAACAGTAACAAAGTTACGTTTTTCCATATGCAACACCTTCAGATGTTGTACAGTTCATGTCACGAAAAAAAAATACAGAAATTCTCTCATAAGGTATGCTTAAATCTAAAGCGTTTCTTGGTATCACATTTGTTAGCACACAGTTCACTTGAACCTCTGATTATGTGTTCAGGATAAATTCTTTTGACTTTGTTTTGTAAAAATTGAGTGCTACTGCAAAATAATCCAACAACTTCTCTTTCAATGTCCAGGAACATAAGCTGGATTTTTTCAAATTTGTTTTTAAAATGATGCTTTGTATTTGAATTGCATCAACACGACACAGAGCCAGTATATAGCATTATCTTCAATCTATTTATCACACTTGAACCTGTTTAAATGTTTTTACAAAATGAATGAGCCAGATATATTGAAAACTAATGCCTAATTAAAAAATAAAGTTACTGTAGTTGCGACCGTTTAACATTTTAATAAATGGTATTAAGTTGATATTACTAAAGTTTTGGTTTTGATTAATTTGCAAAATTATCTACAGAATATTTAAGACTAATTATTAGCAGCACTTCTTTTTTTTCTTTCTAGTCTTTATTTCTTTGGCAGGTATCGTTCTCAAGGACAAAATGTACCAGTATGTTACATCTTCAAAGTACTTCTCGCATTAAACATGACTTTCATGGCTGTTGCTCTTATTAAGAGTAGACTCTCCTGAGGAACGTATCAACGTGTTATTTTGTGTCATTCCATAATTATCACTGTGGGAGCTACGATTCGACACCAGAGCAGAACTTGCCTTCGCTATCACCCATCCCACCCTCACCATTTCGCGACGTATGTTGCTGTTCAGCCACCCATACAGTATGGGGTTGGTGAGGGAAGAGGACATGGCTGTCATGTGACAGACAGCAAAGGCCAGGTAGAGTTCCTTCGGCCCGAGGAGATTCGGGTTGAACTCTGCCAGGAGGTTGAGTCCGTTCCAGGGCAGCCAACTGATGGTGAAGACTATGGAGATGTTGAGGAGGACCATGGTGGCTCTGGTGTTCCTGCGCAAATCTCGCTTCAGCTTTTCTTGGTTCGCGGACATGTTGGGTGTTTCAGAAGTCCTGTTGCTGCTGTCTTCGGGCACAACGCGAGCGTTTAAGTGAGACCTGATGTTCACGTGGGTAATGAGAAGGGTGATAGCCGGAATGACGAACTGAATCACGAGGGTCAGCACTGTATAGACGCCCTTGGACTCGGCGCTTGGCCACATCTCGATGCATTTGTAGTAAAAATGTAATCCTGGAAGTCCCACGGGAACGGTGCCCTGAAAAATGCATATTGGCACGGAAAAAATGAAAGCTGTTATCCAAATGATGACTGTACTCACAAGCATTTCTCTTTTCCCTCCTTTTGGACTTTGAGGGTTGAAGCTCAGAATGGCATTGTAGCGGTCTACGGCGATGGCAAGCACAGTTCCAGCCGATACGAATATAGTTGACGCCTGAACAAAAGGAACCATCTTGCAGAGGAACGCACCCAGGAACCAGCTTCTTCTGATGATTACAATCAGAGTAAACGGCATGCAGAAAACGCAGAGAATGATGTCAGATATGTTCAGATTGATCACCAGTACATTTCTTGAGGATCTAGAAAAATTATTGCAATTTATAGCGTTTGATTTTAAAAATGAAAGGTTTTTATCCTTCTAAACACAGGTAACGAAAACAGTAACAGGTAAAATGAAATGTAATTCGCTGCAAAGGAATGAAGAAATCTAAGAGTTTTTTTTTTTTTTTTTTTCATAGTACCTTCAATGTAACCATGAGCCCTATTAGTCAGAGCTGCGAAGTCGGTGGGGAAAATGACCGACTCCAGTTAAGACTCTCAAAATTTTATGATTTTTTACTGCAAATGAAAAAAAAAACATTATTACGTATTTTGCATGGAAATCCTAATCAAAACCTGATTCCAACTATACGTACTCGTGAAACCTTAAATTTCCGAGTGTGATGAAAGGTAGTAGTTTTAATGAGTACCATTTTGACATGCTTATTACGTAAAAAAGTGTAGCGTACGTAACTAAACATAAGTTGATTCTCTCGATCTTCTTTAAAACGTACTCCAAGAGACCTTTAACCCGTCACTGCCCAGTAATCTATTTATAGATCACCTCTTTACCTTTTTATCATTTTTTATTCTTATTGGCTGGTTTCCTATCAAAATAAATATCCAACAGAAAACCAGCCAATAAGAATAAAAAATGATAAAAAGGCATAGTTTCCAGTGAGGAGTCTGAAAAGAGGTGATCTATTAATAGATCACTGGGCGGAAACGGGTTAAAATCAGTTCATCTTCACTGTAGTTCGCCTTATCCGAGGAACAATACAGTACAAACCATAAGAAGAGGATCGAAAATGTGGTTCATCTTAGCAGCAATTCGTTTTAAGTGTGTTCGAATTAACGAAATTCGACTGTAACAGAAAATAATAACTAAATAAAAATACAAACTTTTAAGTCAATAAGTAACTTGAAGCAAAACAACGAATTTCTCAATACTGTCACATTTTTAATTGAAATACTGTGTCTCATTTTTTAGCTGTAAGAAAATGAGGCTTTAATTAAAAAAAAAACACATAACACAATTTATAATTTAAAACTTTTCAATAGAGTGATCTGCGTTTTTTTTTTCAAAATAATTAGTATGAAAAGAGGCTTTTAGTGCTAATATTTTAAAACCTCATTACGAGGAATTAATTTAATTTTTAGATGAAAGGCGAAAATACATATTGAAATGCGCCTTACTTATGTTTTGTTTTTTTCCAATACATTTAATCAATACTCTTTTAAAGAAGATGCCATGAATAATATTTACGAAAACCTTATAATGTTTACGTGGAAATTGTTACTTTTGTAAAAAAAGTCTATACTAGATATTTACTGGATTTTTATCAATTTCGTGTCTATATATTCGTCTATACAAATTCAACAAAGATTTTTTCTGGAAAACGGTTTTCAACTTTTATTGATTTATTGGATTAATTAAATGAGTTAAAAACTATTCTTGTTTGAATAAATAGCCCAAAATAAATCTAAGTAAAACTTTTGACTAATTGTATAGAAATGTTTCCCTACAAAAAGTTTGGCACCTAAAAAAAGAATTTTCTGAACTAGAGCGCGTAAAAATTGCAAATGGTAAAGCATTTATTTTAAACATTTTTATAAAAACTACTTTGATCAACATATCTGTATATTTTTGAGAAGTGCTCCTCCGTCAAAGCGCAACATTCGTTTCAATGGTGTTTGCTGACTTTTTATCTTTCTACATTGGCGAATGCAGAAAAATATTGCTTGTCTTACCAAAAAATTTGCTCTTTTTGTTTTAACTTTACCTTTTAATAGAAATGACTTGATATATTTATTTGGAAAATTATTATTACTTTACTCGAGCTATAATCTTGTATTATTTAGTTGACGGATTATTTTAATAGACCTCCTTATTTTATTAATTGTTTAGTTTTTCTATTTGGTTAAATATTTTTATTTACAATGGCTTAATTTAATTATTTGGCGGATACTATTTTAAGTTTAATCCAACATTTAGACTTTTTTCATACCTTGTTTTTTTTTTTCTAAATTCCATTAAAGAGACATGATAGTGCATGCCATCGTCAAACAAGTAGTTATTAATATATAATTTTGAATAAACTAGGTAGACAATAAGTAAGATTGATGAAAATTAGTAAGAGGGAAATGGCGCCACCCGAAACGAAAAGGTACCTTATGAGGTGCGAGAAATATGAGTAATTGTAAAAACTTTGAAGTTTATAGTTGCTTTTATCCTTTCCCCATTTAAAAAAGCTTTCTTTAATGAAATTTATTCTTTCAAAGAGTAGACAAGCCAGTATTTTACGATTGAAAGTTAAAAAGTGGGAAGTCCCTATCCGGTTGATGATGTCTTCACCTTAGAGCAGACTTCTAACAAAGATGGAGCAGGGTTGCTTCAGAGCTGCCAACAGGAAGCTGTTTTTTATCTGATTCCAAGTGTCATTCTTTCACGCCGCCGAATTTCAATATTTAGAATGCAGTTAATCATTTTTTGGTGAAACATGTATTATGTATAAATCAGTGAGTACTGAGTAACCCTGCTTTATCTTAATACTATTATAAATGCGAAAGTTTGGATGTTTGGATGTTTGGATGTTTGTTCCTCTTTCACGCAAAAACTACTGAACGGATTTTAATGAAACTTTTACCATAATGTGGCTTATGCATCAGAATAACATATAAGCTATAATTTATAACGATATTCGAAAAAGTTCGATTGGTAGCGCTTTTTCATTCCAATTTAAGGTACATTTTTCGCATAAATCCGCGAAGGCTTCTAGGAAACTAATTCAGTATTTAGTGCCATCATCTCAACTCTCTGTCGATAGGTAGAATTGCGTGTATCATTTCCGCTTTTTGCATTAAATGTTCAAGGCTTTTCTCAAGTCAAATCAAAAAGTAATTTTTTTCCAGCTTCATGGGTAATATAAAGGCTTTTACATCGACATTGGAAACGAATGCGCGCCAGCAGGCAAACGAGCTTTTACTATGGTTTGTATTTTAAAACATTTTGTAGTCTCAGTTGTAAGTAGAATATTTATCATTAAGACAATGTGTTTTCTATTGTGCTTTGAAACGTGCAAATATTATTTTGTAGAATAAATTGTACTCCTTTATTAGTAGATTGTTCACTGCATCAATTATTTTCTTGAGTTTTGTAAATATGTGTTTTAGAGTATCGGTAATGTAATCGCTTGAAGAGATTGGCAACTGGATTAGGTTCACTATTTTCCAATTTGATGAAGCTTTAAATACAACTTAACGGTATTTCTTAAATATTTTTGCGTTGATTGGTCACTTTCTCTGGGTACTTACAATAGGGTAGTTTCTTAGTATCCGACAGAACTGAAATTTTGCCAAATTTGCTGCAAGATTTCAATAACTGAGATTCTCCTCGATTTTTTCAACTGACGCCAGTTTTTGTGCCAAAGACTACGTAATAATACTTTACTTTTTACACGACATAACCAAAATAAAACAATTATTATCTGATATTTATCGACTGGCGGCAAAATCTCAATCATCGATATAATACTCCCACATTTGAAAAGTTGGAGTATTATATCGATGATTGAGATTTTGCCGCAGTCGATAAATATCAGATAATAATTGTTTTATTTTGGTTATGTCGTGTAAAACGTAAAGTATTATTACGTATTTTTTTTCTTTTGTTTTCCCATTCCGTATGTATCCATTAAAAACCTTTTTAAAATTATGTCAAAAAGTAAAGTAATCCACATACTAAATTAATAAAACCCTTAAACAAGACTAAAATTACCATTAATTTGCATTTTTGCATAAATAATTGCTAAATGTTCCCTATTAATTTCGAAATAATTTAGGATAAAAACTTCTAACGTTATTTTATGGTCAGCAATAGTATCTCAACATTTGATTTCCATTTCTCTGTGACAAAAATTAGTGACATAATAATACTTAATGTATTTTCATAAAAGTAAGGAGGGGAGCAAAATTATCCTAGGTATCCCAAAACAGTTACGCAAAAATTTGGCGACATTTTAAAAATTGTCAAAGCGGTGTGTTTTGAGTTCTTTCAGTTCAGGGAAAAAAAAACAAAGGTGAGTATATAAATTGTTTCTCAATATTACTGACCCAGGCAACGCCGGGTATTTTTGCTAGTATATAATACATGTTTCACCATTTGTATGTATTATATATAAAGCACGTCATTTTCTTCGGGCTTAGCCCGAAACTGCAGTCCATGGATCGAAATGAATGAGTTAGTGGTGTATTGCATGTTCCTGCCTTAGGCCTTGCTTAGGGGCGGTTACTCACTGCTTTATACATAATACATGTTTCACCAAATAATGATAAACTGCATTCTAAATATTGAATTTGGCGGTGTGAAAGAATGACACTTTAAAAAACTAAGGTGGTATTCGTAGAATTTTACTGTTGATTCCAATAAGGGTAACTCGTGCACTCTATACTAGAAAAATTCTCCCGAAGCTTCACCCAGCTGAAATACTGGTGACAAAAACCTTACAAAGCAGGGTGTGGCTTAAAGGTGTGTAAACTAGATTTTTCAAACTAATTTAATACTACGTTAAGTTAGGGATGGAGAGGTAGTTAACTGATAGCATAGCTGCCTGAAATATGCAGATACTGTCCAAACCAAATCCTAAAATCATCAGCATCAGTGACCAGAGTAAAAATCTTTAAATGTGGCATCTAATGGTAATTACGGTTCTCTTGCTGATAGAAAACAAAATGATCGCAAAATGAAAATTGAGATTAAAAAATATAAATATATCCAAATGTCTACATCCGAAGATTTTCAAAAATCAGCAAAGCAAATTTGGCGACTCCACCATCGGCTATTTATCGCTCGTTTTGCTACTGTTTTGGTTTCGGAAAACGACAGACGGAATATTACGTTGAGTACTTGACTACATTGGTACGGAGGGAGTAGGCAGTAGATCATACTAACCTTATTTTCGCATTAGTCAGAACGACGCTGCAGACCAACAAGTTACAGCACAATCCCATCACCATCAACACAGCATAGCAAGTGATGATTATTGTCTCAGTGCTGTATCCGAAGACCTTGTCATTGGAAAAGTGTTCATCCAAAACGTCCAAGGCTTGGGCGAAACTGAAGTTGAAGCTGAAGTTGAACTTGATCTCTGTGCCATTGGGACTGAAACTGAAGCTGGTCATGGCGAAGGGTTGGGGAGGATCAAATCATTATGGTAACATCTCTCTGGAAGTTTTTGAGATCTTTAAGCTGTGAAGGTGGCTCTTTGGAAGAGCTATTAATGTTGAAATATCTAAAAGAAAAATGTAAAGGTTTGAATTATTCATTTAAAAGTGCAATTATTGAAACACAACCAAATATCTACGGTTCAGTCGTAATCGTCAAAAACAGAACAAAATGAAGATTCATTTAAATTTTCCACTTTTGAATCAAAACTGTTTGGATCAAACGTGATTTATATAAGCGGCGGGCACTGTACTGCCGTGCTAAGCACAAAAGTGGCATCTGCAAATGATCTCAAACTGAGATATTGCTGTTCAAAGTTTTGTGCCTCTATGTATTTGATTCATTAGGTAATTTTTCGGTAATTTAAAAAAAAAATAGATTCGGTTCTCAAATGACCATAAAACTTTGTATATATGTAAAATACATCCCAAAGAACAACCTAGTGACAATAACTCACTTTTTTCAAAAAGTGCAGACACGACTTTTGTGCTTGGCACGGCAGTGTACTCATTTCACCAACTTACTGAAGGAATGAAAGGATAAGTAGACCACACCCAACCCGAGAACTGAAAAGCGAGTGGAAAGCGACGTGGAAAATGGAGATGAAACCACTTTTGAAAGCTACTGAACTTCAACATGGCACTTTATACTGAACTAGCGGTACCGAACGGCTTTGCCGGTGGTATAAAACTAAAACGTCATTTGGTAATAAATTGATATCGCAGAAAGAATACTCAATTTTAGTTATAATTCAACTATAATTCCTTAAAACTATAATATGAAAATGAGACAAAAGAGAAAGTAAGAACAATTTTGTTATTTACAGAAACCAACAGAAATCCTACCAAAGTTTAAAAGAAGAGAGAAGTTTTCTTTCCTAGCTTTAGAAACAAAATAATACATTTTCCGAAATGAAACATTGTAGAAAGAACGTTGCAATACCGCAATTTATACGATATTTTTATAATTTACCGAGTTTTAATTCCTTAAAAACTGAAAAAAGAAAAGCAGACAATTTTTTTTACAACAGTTAAAATAAAGTGTGGCTTTGAAGAGATGGCACTTGACTTCTCCTTTTTTCAGAATTGTCTATTTTCATAAAGGGGTGATACGCAGATGAAAATTGAAGAATGGGATTCGCAATTCGTATTGGTTCTAGAGCTTGAAGATGTCACCTTGCTCATCTTCAATTCGTCATAAAATTAAAGAAATTAGCCAAAGAGATAAAACATTTAAATTTTGCACGGTCAAGGCAGATGTCTCATTGGACAGCTCATAGTCTACGTAAGTGGGTGGGTCTTTGTTTCACCTCTCCCTGCACCATTGGTCAAAGACTGCAACGAATCCGATAATTAATTTGAATTGAAAATTTGCGAAATTTGGGTTACATTAAAGAATATACTGCTTGTCATTTTTACTTTTGTCTCCAATTAAATGCAATTACTGCTGCAAATTAGTCCAACAATAAATAATCACATTGCAAAAATATATTTGGAGCACCTTTTTCTTTACAACTCAATTGATCCTAAAAATTTTAAGTATTAGTCATAGAAATTTCGTGCATTACTCTTCACAATGGTAATAAAAAAAAATAAACATCGACAAACACAAACCAATAAACAATAAATTAAAAGCGAAATTCGTTCACTCAAGCCATTTACTGCAATTTATATTGAAATAAATTAATAATGAAGTAAAATATGTTTTGCAGACGATAAATTTAGAATGGTTTACTATCATGTTGTCTCTTTTTTGACCTCATTTGGTTAAAGAATTATTCCCTCTTCTATACAACTTGACAGATCGCCGAAATGTCTCTGAACTCACAAAAATGGTACGCGTCAGTTTCTTCCTTCTCTACCTATTTTAAGGAAAGGACTCGATTTATCGTTCGATTGACAGGTGCCATCTTATCACAGTTTTATTCTATTTCATTTGACTAATTTTAATAAGGCTTGGAGTTTGGACTGCTACAAAAACAAACACATTTTTTTAAATTATTAAGGAAAAAAGAACGGAACAAATAAACGAAATAAAAACGTAACCATGGTAACAACATTAAAAGTTGATTTCCGTTGATAAAATATTTCATTTCATCTTTATTTTCAAACAAATTTTATTATCGAACTAAACCATTTTAGAATTGTTTGGCTTGATTTGCTAAAGGTAGGCCTTGAATTTCCGGGATTCTAAAAACAATTATTACAGCTCTTCTAATGCTCGTAGAAACTTCAAACTGACATCATTTTTAGCAGAAAATTTCAAGCTTTCGAATGACATAAGACTTTAAAATGTGTATGAAATATTTCTTCCCTATTTCATCGAATTTTCGCTAAGAATTAGAATAGAAAAAGAACGAAAGAGAATTTTCGAAAAAACGCTTCGTAGTGCATTACCCCCTAGCTAAAAACTAATTTTGTGCCAAATTTTATGAAAATCGACAGAGCGGTTTTGGCGCTACGCGCGTAACAGACAGACAGACGGACAGAAAGAAAGAAAGAAAGAAAGAAAGTCCCACCTTCATCTTTATTATTAGTAAAGAAGAGATAGAGAAAACGAAATGAATGAGAGAATTTTCAACATTGCTTATTATGCAAATAATATGTAAAAGGCTCAGATTGACAGTCAAATGGAAAGTTTTTCAGCTACTGTCTGCTTATTGTGGATTGTTTTTCATTTTATCCCTCCAGACCTCATTATATATACTATATCGGTGACTTCAATAAAAGGGTTGCTTCATTGAGCAATGATTGTATGCCAGCACGGATACATATTTTGGAGGTGAAGTTCGAAAGTTTAAAATGTATAATTCTGTTTTGTATTCAGCCTTTGACGATATGATGCTTAATATGCAATAAATAAATGCAGTGACGAAATTTTGAAATGCTAGAGAGATTTTGAAAGCTTGCTTCCCAGGAATTCCAGTATAAGAAAAATGCAGTTGAAGGATAATGTTACTCGAGACAAGGTACACAATAATTTTTCGCTAACGTCACATAAAAAGAAAGGCAATTTGAGCCGTTTTGCTTCGAACGCCATTATGATGAAATCTGACTTCAAACTGCATGGAAGTCATCATCAAAAAAAAAAAAAAAAATCCAATTATACGTACTCGTGAAACCTTAAATTCCTAAATTTGAAAGAAGGTAGTAATTTCAATGCGTACCTTTTTGGTTCATTTATTACGCAAAATAAGGATCCTGGAAGCACATTTTCGGGAAAAGCTCTAAATGCAATCAAACATATTCTTTTTTGTGGTGGTTTTTAGTCTGTGGAGTTAGCGACAAAAACAGCCTAAATATTTCACTTCCGGATACCAGTGTGAAATTTGGTACAGTGCTTAGGTACGTATATAAGAACAAAAAACCGCCGGGAGACACTTGATCAGGGGTCATGAACTCCCGTGATGACGTCATCAAGATGGCCGCTTTTACAGGTAAATACGTTTGTTTAATTGCTTAAACTCCATCATAGATTAAAATATTGCAAAACTCAATGGTATCATCTGAAAGCTCTTTAAAATAGCTATTTAGAAATATTTAATTTTTCTTTCTGAGGTCAAGGGCCCACCTGTAATGACGTCATAAAAATGGCCGCTTTTAAAGGTAAATACGTTGATTTAACTCCCCCTAAAACTCCATCATAGATTTAAATATTTCAAAACTCAACTATATCATTTGAAAGCGCTTTAAAAGATTCTATTTAGAAAGATTTAATTTTTCCTTCTGAGGTCAAGGGCTCACCTGTGATGACGTCATCAAAATGGCCGCTTTTACAAGTAAATACGTTCGTTTAACTGCTTAAAACTCCATCATAGATTCAAATATTGCAAAACTCAACTACATCATCTGAAAGCTCTTTAAAAGAGCTATTTAGAAAGACTTATTTTTTCTTTCTAAGGTCAAGGGCCCACCTGTGATGACGTCATCAAAATGGCCGCTTTCACAGGTAAATACGTTTGTTTGACTCCCCCTAAAACTCCATCATAGATTCAAATATTGCAAAACTCAAATATATCATCTAAAAGCTCTTTAAAAGAGCTACCTAGAAAGATTTAATTTTTATTTCTAAGGTCAAGGGCCCACCTGTGATGACGTCATTTGAGGCCATTTTGATGACGTCATTACAGGTGGGACTTTGACTTCAGAAAGAAAAATTAAATTTTTCTAAATAGCTCTTTTAAAGAGCTTTCAGATGATATATTTGAGTTTTGCAACATTTGAATCTATGATGGAGTTTTAGGGGGAGTTAAACAAACGTATTTACCTGTAAAAGCGGCCATTTTGATGACGTCATTACAGGTGGGCCCTTGATCTTAGAAAGAAAAATTAAATCTTTCTAGATAGCTCTTTTAAAGAGCTTTTAGATGATATAGTTGAGTTTTGCAATAGTTGAATCTATGATGGAGTTTTAGGGGAGTTAAACAAACGCATTTAAGTGTAAAAGCGGCCATTTTGATGACGTCATCACAGGTGGGCCCTTGACCTTAGAAAGAAAAATTAAATCTTTCTAAATAGCTCTTTTAAAGAGCTTTCAGATGATATATTTGAGCTTTGTAATAGTTGAATCTATGATGGAGTTTTAGGGGGAGTTAAACAAACGTATTTACCTGTAAAAGCGGCCATTTTGATGACGTCATCACAGGTGGGCCCTTGATCTTAGAAAGAAAAATTAAATTTTTCCAGATAGCTCTTTTAAAGAGCATTCAGATGATATATTTGAGTTTTGCAATATTTGAATCTATGATGGAGTTTTAGGGGGAGTCAAACAAACGTATTTACCTGTGAAAGCGGCCATTTTGATGACGTCATCACAGGTGGGCCCTTGACCTTAGAAAGAAAAAATAAGTCTTTCTAAATAGCTCTTTTAAAGAGCTTTCAGATGATGTATTTGAGTTTTGCAATATTAGAATCTATGATGGAGTTTTAAGCAGTTAAACTAACGTATTTACCTGCAAAAGCGGCCATTTTGATGACGTCATCACAGGTGAACCCTTGACCTCAGAAAGAAAAATTATATCTTTATAAATAAATCTTTTAAAGCGCTTTCAGATGATATAGTTGAGTTTTGAAATATTTAAATATATGATGGAATTTTAGGGGGAGTTAAACAAACGTATTTACCTGTAAAATTGGCCATTTTGATGACGTCATTACAGGTGGCCCTTGACCTCAGAAAGAAAAATTAATTTTTTGTAAATAGCTCTTTTAAAAAGCTTTCAGATGATATATTTGAGTTTTGCAATATTTGAATCTATGATGGAGTTTTAGGGGGAGTTAAACAAACGTAGTTACCTGTAAAAGCGGCCATTTTGATGACGTCATCACAGGTGGGCCCTTGACCTTAGAAAGAAAAATTAAATGTTTTTAAATAGCTCTTTTAAAGAGCTTTCAGATGATATATTTGAGTTTTGCAATATTTGAATCTATGATGGATTTTCAGGGGGAGTTAAACAAACGTATTCACCTGTAAAAGCGGCCATTTTGATGACGTCATTACAGGTGAGAACTTGACCTCAGAAAGAAAAATTAAATCTTTCTAAATAGCTCTTTTAAAGAGCTTTCAGATGATACAGTTGAGTTTTGCAATATTTCAATCTATGATGGAGTTTTAAGCAGTTAAACGAACGTATTTACCTGTAAAAGCGGCCATTTTGATGACGTCATCACGGAATGACCTTGACCTCCGATCAAGTGTCTCCCGGCGTTTTTTTGTCCTCCTACGTGAATTATGGCCCACCATAAAATTTCAGACTGGTATCCGGAAGTGAAATATGTTTGCACTAACTCCACGGACTATTTGAAAAAGAGCTCATCGCAGAAGGATGACAAAGCTAATCATGTGGTTATGTATATACATAACTAGTTTTTTATTTTTTCTTTGGTAAGGGAAAAAAACCTAATACAAAACAATATTTTCCTTCGTTTAAAAGCCATGATGTCAGTTTCCCTCACAAAATGGCTAGAACGTCAGAAAATGGAGAACGTTTTTATTTCTGGGAATATGGTTTCTAATGAGTCTGTGCTGAAAATACGGTCCCTAATGAGACGAATTCAGCGTTGAAACGAGCGGATCATTACGTGGATAAAGTTTGGCACAAAAATTAGTGATTTCAGTATGAAGCTGCTGCATATTTACTTCCTAAAACTAATTAGCTATGCATATAGATAGATAGATAGATAGATAGATAGATAGATAGATAGATAGATAGATAGATAGATAGATAGATAGATAGATAGATAGATAGATAGATAGATAGATAGATAGATAGATAGATAGATAGGTATATTAGGCTGGTCCTCATTTTTCAACTTTATTTGTTCCTAAGTCCCACCCCCTCATTTTTTTACAGCTGATCTAAAACTTACCCAAAAAAGGTTATTCTCACAATTTTAAATGGTTAAGAAACTTATTACAAAAACTGAAGAATTTCGCTATTTTATTACATGGTTCACCCCTTTTCCACGCATGATAGAATTTTAAAAATTTTACCGGTTATTTACTGAACCAAAAGAAAAATACAAAAGTTGTAAGACTTATAAAAGTATGTATATATATATATATATATATATATATATATATACACACATACACAGGGTGGATTCAGATAAATTCAACAGGTGGCACAAAGTAGAATTTTTAAGGATTTATTTTTTAACTCATTGTAAGTAAATATTTTTAATGATAATATTAATAATGATAATTAACTTTAATTGCAGAGATAATATGCTACTAAAATAAAAGCAGTTAGGCAAAAGATGAAAAAGTTTAAGGATGCAATAAAGGTGCAAATAAAACTTTCAAACATGCTTCAATGCAAATGAATTTAATCTCTCTTCAGTATTTACTTTCATATTTTGGCTGATAAACATATGAAATTAAGCCTTTCCTTTTTTATCTATCTAACTACCTATTTATATATTATGCTCGTCAGAAATTCGGCAAATTTCTGGAGTAAACTTCAATGTAAGAAAAAAATTTAAATATTTTTTAAATATTGATTAATTAAGTTATTTTGTGCCTTGCATAAAAAATGATGAAATGATTAGTTTTATGTAAAGTATTTGCGGCAAGAAATGACAGTTATTGACGCAGAAACAACAAAGTAAACATTTTTTCAAAAAGTAAGTTTTTTAGTACACATAAAAAGAGTTAAATAAACAAGTGATAGATGTGTTAAAGGGCATATTTTTCGCATAGCATATCATTATGAAAACAGCTAATGGCTTTATGTTTTACACTGCTGCTTTTTAGCCTACTTTCCCGTTAAAAGTAAAAGAAAGACGAAAAAAGTATTAAAAGTAGCTTAATGCATCTAAAAAATATCGCCAAGTCCAAAAAAAAAATCGCCAAGTTAAAAAAAAATATCGCCAAGTCCAAAAAATATCGCCAAGTTAAAAAAATAAAAAGGTAAAATGAATATCGAAAAATTAAAAATTTGAAAGTAGGGTATTGAGATGGGGAATTTGTGTGTCGGTCGGTCTGTCGGTCGGTCTGTCGGTCGGTCGGTCTGTCGGTCTGTCTGTCCCCCCCTAATAACTTTTGAATGAACATTCCGATTTGGACAAACTTTTTTTTGTTGGAAAGATCTCGGCGAGTACAGCTCATTCCCATATTTGATTTTTTGATTTGAACAATTTTTGGTTCAATTTTGAGCCGTTCAAATAACCGGTCCCGCGATACTAACTTTTGAATGAACAGTCCGATTTGAACAAACTTTTTTTTGTTCGAAAGATCTTTTCAAGGATACTTCATTCCCGTATCTACATTTTTGATTTGAACAATTTTTCGTTCAACATTGAACCGTTCAAACAAGCTCTCACCCCTAATAACTTTTGAATGAACAGTCCGATTTAAACAAACTTTTTTTTGTTCAAAAGATCTCGGCAAGGATGCTTCATTACCGTATTTAAATTTTCAATTTGAACATTTTTTTCGTTCAACATTGAACCGTTCAAAGAACCTTTCCCCACCTAATAACTTTCAAGTGAACCGTCCGAATTGAATAAACTTTTTTTTGTTCGAAAGATCTCGGAGAGGCTCATTCCTATATTTCACTTTTCAATTTGAACCATTTTTCGTTCAATGATGAACCGTTCAGAAAAAAATTTAACATGAGCGCCTACGGAGAAATTTAAATTGAATGTTGATTCTGAACTTCAAGGCGGATTTCCTTCAAACTAACTTTGTAAGAAAATGGTTTTGATAAGTAATGTATTGTAAAGTACTTTTCTGAATAATCTTCTGTGAGGACTCTGATTCCGACTCCGACTCCGCAAACATGGCGGAAATGCAGGCTCAGAAAAAATGACTGACTGGGCAGACGATTTTTTGTTTATTTATTTATTTGTTTTGTTTAATTTATTATTATTATTTTTTTATCAAACGATTTATTTTGTTAACAAAAATTTTTCATTCACGAGAGCATTTTATTCCTTATTTATATTTAACAACTGGCAACGGATTAAAAATGAAATTCAAGACATTTTATTAACGAACGAGTTTTTTTTCTTTCTTTGTGGAATTTTTCTACGGAAGAACTATAACAGTTACATTCTTTAAAAGGTGCGACAAAACTTTATTGACTCGTTTATTTACTTTTTACGTGTATATTTTATCTGACGGGAGGGGTATATTTTGCTTTCAGAAATCAGCTTTAAGTGCTATAAAGATATGTTTGACATAATTTTTAGTTTCAGATTTTTAAGAGAATATTGATCAGATGCTACAATGCTGATGTCGATGTACGGGAAAGTAGGCTCGTTTAGTTCTTAACAGAACTTCTTGTTTTTCTTTGCATTTTAAATTAGCAAAATTATGTCTTTACATTGTATGTCAGCTATGTCATATTTTCTCATCAATTCTTTTCCAGCATCAATTTCTTATTTGTTTTATCTAGCGTTATTTTGCGTTAAATTTATTTCGAAGATTTGCTATATTATATTTTATTTTTGTTTAAAAATAACCCACTTTCTGAAGTGATAATTAAATTTCTAAGGGTTTCAGATTTTACTTAATTGGTTGCAAAATATCGCTTTTTCGAATGTTGTGGGGATATCAGTTTCAAACTTTCAATGTTAAAATTTCAACTGTTACATTCACAGCCTACGTATTTGCATGTAATATAAAACATTGATAGTCTAAAAGTATTTTAATCAGAACGTCCTTTAATATTGCAAAATTTCCTTATATTTTACTTCATTTTATTATTATTATTGTTATACAGAACGATCCAAAAGTCAGGACGAAGTTTAAAATTGAATAATTCCAAAACGAATAAAGATAAAAGCATGCGATTTGTCCTAAAAGGATAGGAATTGAGTCGGGTTTTGTGTGGTTATGAAAAAATAGTTCTATTGGGGACCAATAGACGGCGTTGTCAGGTGTCTGATTTGAGGCTATGCAAAGTAACAACAGATATAAAAAAGAGCAGCAGCGGGCAGGTAATGGTAGTCGAAGCTTATATGCATAGAAATGCTGTCCTGGGTTGAGAAATTCTCGTAGACAAAGCTCTGGACTGCATTTCTATGCATATAAGCTTTGACTACCGTTACCTGATACAGCAGGTACTGCAACAGGTAAGCCTATATGCATAGAATTCTGTCTATAGTTCTGTCTAATGAGGGTTTCTTAACTCAGGAGAGCATTTCTTGGCAAATAAGCTACGACTACCATTACCTGCTCCTTTTTATATAGTCTGTTACTTTGCATAGCCTCAAATCAGACACCTGACATCGCCGTCTGTTGGTCACCAATAGAACTAGTTTCTCATTACCATACAAAACCCGGCTCAATTCCTATCCGTTTAGTGCAAACCACATGCTTTTATCCTTATTCGTTTTGGAATTATTCAATTTTAAAGTTCGTACTGACTTTTGGATTACCCTGTATCTTTATTATTATAAGAAAAACAATAACGTCGAGGTCACCTATACTTCAAGGCATCCATTCCTGCAGCATTGAAGTACAGTAGGGTCTCGAAAATTCGAATCTCGAAAGTCCGGGGTTCCGGTTTATTCGAGGTGCTTTATTCCCATTTTAAGGTCAATCTTAATAGCTAAAAATATGTTTTGCATTAAAATCTGAAAATCAAAATCTTTCGTTATTGCAAAATTCATTTTAGCACATACAATAAAGTAATTTAAAAAAAGTATTGAGAGGCCAATGTCAGAAACACTAGAGAAATATTTTTGACTAGTATATTAAGATATACTTCAGGTATATTAAGATATACTACAGGTATATTAAGATATACTTCGGAAATAATAACTTGACATGAAAAACAACTTGAAATTAACATTGTTTCACGCCCTTATGTCAACCGAAGGGTGTAAAGTCTCTACCGCTAAAAGAATCTTTTGGATAATCCGAGTTTTAATTAATCCAAATTAGCGTGAGCCCCAATTACGTTGGATTTTCGAGACTCTACTGTATCACAGTATTGAAACACTTTTTTGTTTTTTCTAATTTACTTACGAATTTTTGGACTGTAAATAATTCTAAATTTTAAACTGTTATCAAATTGAAATCAACCAAATATAAACTTAAAGTCCTTTTTTATTCAGAAATTATTTTTAACTATTTTTTTATTTTAAATTAAAGAACAAATGGGGATGTTTCCTTTATTCAAAAGTCAGACATTAATAAAATAAATACAAAAAACATGGTGCTGGAAAATATTTTCTTATTTTCCCATCAACTTATTTTTAATTACACTTCAAAAAGAAAGCTGTTGTTTTTACAGTACAATGATGGCAGCAGAAGTTCCAGTTTAAACTCTAAAATCACAGAAATAATCTGTAAAGCGTGCTATTTTACAGTTTATTACTGTAAAAATAGCAATTTTACAGTTTATTACTGTAAAGTTTTTAATTTTACCATAAATTAACTGCATTATACAGTAAAAACAACAGTATAATACTGGCAGCAGATTAGACTGCTGACAGCTGCACTATAATAAACTGAAACTATCAAACTTACAGTTTATTACTGTAAACTAGCGATTTTAGTTTGCTACTGTAAAATTAGCAATTTCACAATTCATTACTGTAAAATCAGCTACATTATATTGTAAAAACAACGTCTATTTTTTGCAATGTGCAGTGGCGGCCGCTTATATGAATCACGTTTGCTCTGAACAGTTTCGATTCAATTAAGCGGTTGATTCAATAAAGCGGCAGATCTGAATTGTGTTGTGTGTTGACGATTGGATTCATTAACCCATTAATGCCTGACATTTTTTTTCCAAAAATATTTTGTATACTGGTTACAAACAGTGTTTAATGGATAGGAAAAATAATAAAAAATATTATGTAAAAAAATATTTTTTTTATTAACGAAAGAAAAATCGTCCCTTAAAAGTTACGATAGACCCCAGAGGGTACATACTTTTTTTACTAAAAAAATTTTCTGCCTACGATATAATAGTTAAAAAGTTATTTTATGAGAAAAAATAAAATCAGAAATTAACATAAACTGGGAAGCTGGAAAGATCAAATTAAAACTGCTACAGAACGGACTTTACTATGGTTATGTGCTGCAATCTGTTAATAACGAATTGAAACAATACCAAGGTACTAATTGAATACTATTATTTGGTTGAAATGTTCATTTTGGGGAAATTCAGACCCTTTTTTGGACCGTCCCTAAAAAGGGAAGCTAGGCATTAATGGGTTAAAGTGGTTAATTCCATTGACTACTGTCTCAATTAAACGGCGTCCACTGTACCACATGAACCGAAATTACTTTCAAACTCGTTAAGTCAATATTGCAATAATATTACCATATAATGATACTGCAGTTATACGTATGTTTTCCACATTTCGCCACGGAACTCTCCCAAAAAGCAGACATTTTGTCCCGGACATGATAGATCTATATTTGATTTCAAAACGTGTTATAAGTAAATTTTTTTACCTGAGAAATCACACGGAAATGTGTCGTTTCTTAAGTAAGAAAAACTTTTTTCTTGTATACTTTAAATATCTTCTTTTGATGAGAAATATGGAGCTGTCACGTCAAAAACGAAATAACTGATTTTTGGTGGAAATGTTTGTTTCTTTTCGAAACTACCACTAAAAACTAATTAGTAGGAAAGAATAGAGTGTATTTTACCCTTTACGCCGTAAATTAATGTGTAAATGCGTTTTCTTTTTTTTTCTTAGTTGAAAATACATCAAATAGCATATGTACACGTACACAGTATAAACATTTTGACAATCACGAGGGTTATGCCCTAGAACCTGTACCAACAGCTAAGAAAACTGTTTCCGATAGCTGTGACACCACTGTTAGCTTCTCAAAAAAGTACAAGGAATGGTGCGTTCAAGTACCAGCAGAATTTTAGCCATATTGGATTCTTTATACTAACTTAACATAAGCTGTACTTCTGAGTACCGTCAATTCATAAAGGGTTAATAAACATGAAACAACATATTCGGAAGAAATATTGCTAGAATCACGAATTCTGACGCAATATTCAAAAGCGAGTACCAAACATTGCAAGTGAACTTCGTTAAAAAATTTTAACTACATTGCAAAAAAAACTGTTGTTTTTACAGTATAATACTGGCAGCCGAGGTTCCAATTTAAAATTGTAAAATGTACCGTAGCAAACTATACAACTAGCAATTTTACAGTTTCTTACTGTAAAGTTAGCAATTTTACAGTTTATTGCGGTAAAATTTAGCTGTATTATACTGTAAAAACAACAGTATAATACTGGCAGCAGAGGTTCCAGTTTAAAACTGTAGAATGCACGGTAATAAACTGTAAAATTAGCAATTTTACAGTTAATTACTGAGTACTTAAAGATTATGAATTTAATAGTTTATTACTGTAAAATTAGCAATTTTAAGTTTATTATAAAATTAACTGCATTATACTGCAAAACCGAGATTATTTTTTTTACAGTGTATTGAAAAAGAAATGAGGAACATTTTTTCCCTAAAAAATCACAGGAGTCAAATACGTTAACTAGGTTAACAAACTTCTGACTTTCATCTTGTTTATACGCATGAAATTATGAGGAAAGTTTAGTCCAAATTCTATAACACGTGACCATGGAATCACCCCAATAAAATTAATTCATTGAAGCATCCGGGTTATGACGTTTTCAACAACATACAAAACTTTCGATGTACGTTCCTGTACTAAATAAATATCATTCATTTATTTGTTATATAGAATATTTAGTCAAAATAAACACTTTCAAAATGCCTTCACCTAGGAAGAAATTAATTATTTATCTCGCAAACAAGGAAAGAACTCTTCTCCAGCAATTTCCTAACTTTTAACGTGAAACCTTATTATTCTCTTACAGCGCGAGAAAAGCACTGGTTGACTCTACCTATACCAACAAAAGTATTGGGGAAAGCTTTACCTTAATGAATGAGAATGAAGGAAATATTTATGAAATGAAGTAATGCAAACAATCTCGAGATATTTTTGATGTTGGCGCGCTTTTATAACTCACCAAAGCTATGAAATAAATTATGCATTTATTTATTCAGGAAATAACTAATTACGAAATAAGTACAAGACAAACGTTGCCAAACTTTTCCTATTCGTATCAGTTTGAAGAATCGGAAATTTCTCTCGGCACCCTAAACTAACTTGATTGTATATATCTACTAGCAGCTCCCGCAGAGCGATGCCCGTGCACAAAAATACAAGTCTATTTAATTGAAATTTCCTAGCCCCCTCTGAAGTAAAATAATTATTTCCTTCCATTCAAATGTGCAAAAACTCTTTTGAATGTCAGTGTACTGTCCGTCCGTGAACGTCACGCCTAGCCTCCGGGAACCATTCCACTTGAAAAAGGGGTGGTGGGTTGTAAATGGGAACTTTCCGAAGTTTTCAATTTAAAACTTGCATTTGCTATCCTTTTGACACATTCAACGAAACTATGTATTTGACATTAGCATCGCTCTTCGTTGTTTCATATGGCTCAAAATGCTTTTTGTTATTCTTCCCTTTATTGTTGTTGTTTCTAATCTCCTATCTGGTCCGACGGAGTCAGACCAGATCAACCAATTTGTTGACATTAATGAAATCTGATACCAAAAGGGGAGTAGTATGGATCCCCTTATTGTTATCTTACCAATCACCCCTATTTTGGTAAGATCAGAGAAGACCTGACGCATGCGTAAATACGCGGAAGGTTTTACCTAAGAAAATCCGACAGTAAGTTCCATTAAATATTAAAATAACTGTTGTCGTGTCATAGAAAATTAGTAATTACAATGAAGATTTGGGGTGCCATTGCCTCTCTCTCTCTCTCAAGAGGTTGGACTTATTTAAAATAACTAGCAAAAATACCCGGCGTTGCCTGGGCCAGTGAAAATATTGAGAACCAATTTATAATCGATTTTTTTTCCTAAACTAAAAGAACTCAAAACGTACCGCTTTGACGATTTAAAATGTCGCTAAATTTGCGGTAATTGTTTTGGGATACCTAGGATACTTTTGCTCCCCTCCCTACTGTATGAAAATATGCTTAAGTATTATTAAGTCAGTAATTTTTGTCAAAGAAAAATTGTCATTTAATGTTGAGAAAATATTGCTGACCATGAAATGACGCTAAAAGTTTTTGTCCTAAGTGATTTCGAAATTTGTAGGGAGCATTTGACAATTATTTGTGCGAAAAACACAAATTATTGGTAATTTTAGTTTTGGGGTTTGATTAATTTCGTATGCGGATTACTTTACGCTTTGACATAAGTTTTAAAAGTTTTTTTAATGACAACGTACGAGATCGGCCAAAAAAAAAAAAAAGCCTGAACTTTTCTTCAACTGTGGGAGTATTATCTCGATGATTAAGATTTTGGCGCAGTCTACAAATATCAGACAACAATCGTTTTATTTTAGTTATATCATGTAAGAAGTAAAGTATTATTACATAGTCTTTGGCGCCAAAACTGGCGTCAGTTGAAAAAATTACCAATATATAGTTATTATAATATTCTTGCAACAAATTCGGCAAGATACCTGTTCGATTGGATTCTAAGTGACCGATTGTAAGTACCCGCCCAGTCAGCGCAAAATTTTTTTTAAAAATACCGTAAAGTTGTATTTAAAGTTCCATTAAATTGGAAAATAATGAACCCAATCCATTTATTAGTTGCCAATCTCTTCAAGCAATTACATTACCGATACTCTAAAACATATACTGTCGGCCCCGCTCAAACGAATACTGTCGGTTCCAAGAAATATTATTTGATTAAGCGGAGAATTCGATTAAACGGAATCTTTAGTATTGCGACTATGGCATGGGAAATATCCAGTTCCAGGATATTTTATTCGTTTATTCGTTACCCGATTAAGCAGGACCGACAAATTTACGAAACTTGTGAAAATAATTGATACAGTGAACAATTTACTAATAAAGGAATACAATTTATTCTAAAGAAATAATATTTTCACGCAGCAATGCACATTAAGAAACACATTGCTTAAGGATAAATATTCTACTTGTACAACTAAGACTATACAAAATGTTTTAAATACAAATCATGGTAAAAGCCTGGATATTCCCCATGAAGCTGGAAAAAAAACCTTCATGATTTGACTTGAGAAAAGCCTTGAACATTAAATACGGAAAGAAGAAATGATGCCCGCAATTATAGCTTTCGACAGGGAGTTGAGATGATACACTAAATACTGAATTAGTTTGGTCAATGCCTTTTGATTTATGAGAAATAATGTACCTTAAATTGGAATGAAAAAGGCGCTACCGATCGAACTTTTTTGAATATCGTTTTAAATTATAGCCTATGTGTTATTCTGATGTATAAGCTACATTGTGGTAAAAGTTTCATCAAAATCCATTCAGTAGTTTTTGCGTGAAAGAGGAACAAACATACATCCATCCATACATCCATCCATACATCCATCCATCCATCCATACAAACTTTCGCATATATAATAGTAGTAAGATTCACCAAATTCATTTAAAAAAACATTAAAGTACATAACTGTCCACCTGCTGTAGTATTTATTGCCGAGCTCGCCAAGAAGTCACTTAACACTGCAAAAAAAGGGTTAATTTTACAGTATAGTACTGGCCGCAGAGGTTCCAGTTAAAAAACCGTGAAATTCACAGTAATAAACTGTAAAATTAGCAATTTTACAGCTTATTACTGTAAAGCAGCAACTTTGCAGTTTATTACCACAAAATTGGGTGCATTATACTGTAAAAACAACAGTACAATATTGGCAGCAGAGGTTCCAGTTTAAAACTGTAAAATGCACAGTAATAAACTTTAAAAATGGCAATTTTACAGTTTCATTACTGTAAAGTTAACAAATTTTTAGTTTGTTACTATAAAATTAGCTGTAGAAAACTGTAAAAACAACATCTTTTTTTTTACAGTGTACCTAACTCAGAGGATTAGCAAGCGAAGCGTGCTGTGATTAATTTGCAATCTGATCATTCTAACTAAAACATATAAACGAAAATACTAATCTGTCCCCCTTCCTTCCCTTGCAGAAGAAGAAAATAATGGAATATTCCCCCATCAATCTGTTGCGAAATAATAATTATCTTTAACTCAAATGTGCACAAACCTTTTTAATTTTTTTTTTTTTTTTTTTTTTTTTTTTTTTTTCAGTTCAAAATGTGTTTCGACGAATAAATAAAAAATATATCAATTTGAATTTATAGTAGCTTGAAATCTAAAATAATCCACCAACTTTACTGTTTATTACACAACTCGCCAAATCCAATTATTTCAATTCCAACGTTTAAACAAAAAATTCTGTTATCTCTTCTCTCCCTGTAGAAAGAGAACGTATGTCCTTATAACCCCGAAACATATGTATGCAGTTTTTCCAGCTAGCCTTAAAACGTTGCTTTATTCTAATTTATATTTCTAGCACAAAGGTATTTATAAAATTCATTAAGTAAACCCATTCAGTAAGACATAGTGTTAAAGTTTTCAAAGGAATAGAAAGGAAAATAGTTTTTTTCCTGAAAAAAAAGGGAAGCCAAAACATAATAATCTGAGAAAAAGTAAAAACACGGATAAAATTGTGTTGCTGAAACGAAAGTACAGCTGTTCGTTCTTCCTTTAAATTGTAAAAAAAAGAGGTGATGAAAGGAACCAATGTATATTTGTGAATATTAAACACGAAATATATTAGTGCTACCTTGATTAATACAATTTTTCTTTTGCTTGACTGACTCAGTTTGTCATTACAGAAAAATATATTTCTAGTACTTTCTCTCCATTTTTGATGCAGGCTTGGACCAATATTCCTCGAAAGCTACCGCGGTATAAATCCCTCATACAGTTCTCTTACGTAACAATAATATGCTATCTATATGTATATTAGTCTTAGATAACTGCAGACGTAGGGTAGAATTTATCATTGCCCTGGGCAACGAGTTTATTTCTTGCTTCAGTCCTAGCTTCACAATAGGCAATATTATATCAAACAGCTCTGAAATTTAAATTTGAAACGATTGAGGTTATTTTCAGCTGTACATAATTTCAAAATATAGGTGCAGTTTTGCACTTTAAAGTAAGTCTTTATTTGAGTCGCATAAAGTACTTTATTTCTCATAACAAATTTGGATTTACTTTTCTTGCTTTTGCAGAGCAATGATGTTTTTTTTTTCCATAGATACGTAAAGAAATGCGGGGCAAAGTGAAATATATTTTTTTATATCAGAGATCAGAGTTCTCTTTTCGTTTTGAAGATTCAAATTTATCAAAATGCAAGGTTCAAGTTCATTGGAACCTTCAGTGTCTAAACATTCATAATATCAAAAAGAAGTAGCAAAATTGAAATTTTTATTACATTAAAACATTTGTTAGCTAAAATTTTTTTTATTTTGTGTAAAATAAGTCTTCAATTTTACTAAAATACTACCCATGATAACATCAATTTAATGGGTTTATACTTCTTAAATAGCAAAAGTTTTTTCAA
Source organism: Uloborus plumipes (assembly GCA_038373865.1). NCBI lineage: Eukaryota > Metazoa > Arthropoda > Arachnida > Araneae > Uloboridae > Uloborus > Uloborus plumipes. The sequence goes on along the minus strand of JAXGGA010003295.1, from coordinate 63,745 downwards.
CGCTACACTGCAAAAAATTAACTGTTGTTTTTTAAAATATAATACTGGCAGCCGATTCAAATTTAAAATTGTAAAATGCACACTAATAAACTGTAAAACTAGCCATTTTAGTTTCATACTGTAAAGTTAGCAATTTTACAGTTTATTGCGGTAAAATTTATCTGTATTATACTGTAAAAACAACAGCATAATACTGGCAGCAGATGTTCCAGTTTAAAACTGTAAAATGCACGATAATAAACTGTAAAATTAGCAATTTTAGCCTTTATTACTGGAAAACTAGCAATTTTCGCAGTTTATTACTATAAAATTAGCTATATTATACTGTAAAAACAACATTCATTTCTTACATTGTATCTCCAAAATTTATCGGTGGCAAATCAACCCGAAAGTGCTGTTAAACTCATCTTAATAACTGCGGTAAAATTTACATAAAATATTCTTAAAACTTTTTGTTATGTAAGCTTCGTCGTTCGTACGTCTGTATGTGTGTATGTATAACGATTTTTTCCCCATCTGAGAGCTTTATTTTTATTTCGTCGTGTTTTGTTTGTTGATCCGGGAGAATCCCCACTCGGCGTGGAGGATCTTCAAGAATAAATTTTATTTCAAGCGTATATTTCTCGCTTAAAAATGTACATTATTATTTGCGCGGAAGAGCTGACATTTATTCCTTCGACAAAAAGAGTTTTAACCACGGAGTAGAAAGAAGGAGAGAAATGTTCTACGGATGCGCTTGTTTGAAAGTGGCAACGAATTCTCACCGCCGCCAGGGGAAAAGCTCCCTACTTCCTACGGGAGTCAATGTAAATGATACTGAATCTGTCATCTTTTTAAATGCTGCTGTGGGAAAGAAAAAATTTTTTTTCAACTGGATTTTGGTGTAAACCATCGATTAACATTATGAACTAAATATGACTTTGATCCCACTGAAATTTTGCCGTATTTTTTAAGAAAGATGTTTAATCGACCGCACCTAGCAACTTGCCAAATTTGACATATATGCGACTGTATGTGACATTTTCTTTGCATTGTACGATATAATTTTTTCTGAGAATCAGTTCTCTAAATTGTTGATAAATTAAGCATGAGGCAAAAAATTAATTTTGTCAGTATTTAATTTTGTTATTAATTAAATATATTTAGTAGACAAAATAATTATTAGTTTAAATATATTTATTAAATATATTTAGTTTATAATGTTAATCGATGGTTTGAGCAAAATTCCAATTTAAATAGAAATATTCTTGCCAACAGCAGTCTTTAAAAAATGAGATTCTGTCAGATTTGGCAAGTTGGTAAGTGCATTCGATTAAACCTATTTCTCAAAGAATACGGCACCTATTTTCGTGGGATGAAAATCATATTTAATTCATAATGTCAATCGAAGATTTGCACCAAAATCCAGTTGAAAAAAAATTTTTTTCTTTCCCATATCAGCATTTAAAAAGATGACAGATTCAGTATCATTTACATTGACTCCCGTAGGAAGTAGGGAGCTTTTCCCCTGGCGGCGGTGAGAATTCGTTGCCACTTTTAGATAGCAGAGATTTAGCTCCTCCCCTTTAACCTCCTTGGTTTTAACGAACTGGAACAAATGTGTTGTGAACATGTCACTAAAATGTTGCAGAGTAATGCATTGTGAAATTGAAATTGAAAACTTTGTTTTTCTCTTAAAGGGGTCTATAGTATCTTCTTTGCATTAAATTAAAATTAAATTCTGCGTTCTTAGCTCATATATAAAACAATATCGAATATTTTTACTAATTAACTGAAATAAAAACTTTTTAAAAAGGTTCACAAGATTTATGTCGAATGCCTTCTTTCTTCTTCTTCTTCTTCTCCTTCAACATATTGTTTTTCCCCTTCAAGAAATGAACATAACTCCCTAAAATTTTAATCTACCTCTTAATAATTAAATGGTTTAAACCAGCGGTTCCCAAACTGTGGTACGCGTACCACTGGTGGTACGCGGGAACGTTGCTGGTGGTACGCGAGTGAAGTTCGAAAATTGGTATACTCTACTAGTAGCGTGAGGGTGAGCGAGCAGCGGATGGAGGGGTGACAGTCGGGGTGGGAAAGATTGTGAGGGCGTGGAGGGGAGTAGCGTCGTTCAAGGCCGCGCGCTTTGTTATTGTATTGTGCCAGACGCCAGTCAGCCAGTCCCAGTCGCCTGTTTGTCATCTCAGCGAGCATTGTGTCTATCAGTCAGTGAGAATAACATTGTTGGTAAGTGTTAGCTGTCGAATTGAAATGGATAAGTTTTTGGTAAGATCTACGTGTAGTAGTTCTAAAAAGCAAAGAACTTTGTCACCGGAACAAGAAAAGCCTATTGCAGCAGTAACAGATGCTGAGCAACCAAGCTGTTCCTCTACTTCTACGCCTTTGTTACGAACTTGTGAAAACAAAAAGAAATCAGGTAAACGTAAATATGATGAGAAGTATTTATCGTTTGGTTTTACTTATACTGGAAATTTCAGTGAACCTGTTCCACAATGTGTCATTTGTTTAGAAACTTTGTCAAATCATTCGATGAAACCATCACTTTTATTGCGTCATTTTAATACAAAGCATATCAATCTCATAAACAAGCCATTAGAGTTTTTTAAACGGAAGGAGTCTGAGTTAAAAGTGAATAAAGGAGCAATCACTTCATTTACGGGGTTAAACACTAGGGCTGTTGAAGCTTCATACAAGGTTAGTCTGAGAATCGCACAAGAACTAAAACCTCATACTATTGGAGAGACTCTAATTTTGCCAGCAGCTAAAGACCTTGTTTCCACAATTATAGGGGATAAAGAGGGAAAACAGCTCGATGTGGTTTCCTTGTCTGATAATACTGTTTCAAGAAGAATATCTAATATGGCTTTAAATGTAAAAGACATTTTACTCAAGAAAGTGAACAGTAGTAAATACTTTGCGATACAAGTGGACGAAACAACAGATGTCGCAAATTTGGCTCAACTGTTATGTTATGTTCGCTATGAAGAAAAATACTCAGTTGGTGAAGATATGTTATTTTGTGAAACTCTTTCAGCTCATACTACTGGAGAAGACATATTTTATAAAGTAAATGAATTTGTGCTCAGGAATGGAATGGATTGGAAGAAATGTGTTGGTATATGCACGGATGGTGCGAGAGCCATGACAGGAGCTCATAGTGGATTGGTAACTAAAGTAAAAAAAGAAGCTCCGGAGGCACAACATATTCACTGCAGCCTTCACAGAGAAGCGCTTGTAACAAAACGCTGTCCAGCACAACTAAAAACTGTTTTGAACGAGGCTGTAAAGACAGTGAATTTTATTAAGAGCAGAGCCTTGAATTCACGCCTTTTTCACAACTTATGTCAAGAAATGGACAGTATTCATAAACAACTACTGCTCCACACAGAAGTTAGGTGGCTTTCAAGAGGAAAGATGCTGACTCGCGTTTTTGAGTTACGTCACGAGATATTGATTTTTTTAACAGATTCTGATTTTGAGCTACGAAGTCGTTTTACTGATGAACTATGGCTGTGTCGACTGGCTTACTTAGCTGACATTTTTTCAAAACTCAATGATGTGAACATGAGTTTTAAAGGTACTTCTAATACCCCGTTTCGAGTGTGTGACAAAATTAATGCCTTGAAACAAAAAATCACCTTTGCAGATGATGAAGCCAAGAAAAGGAAGGTTTCGTTTTTTCCTTCTCTCAGCACTTTTGTTGAAGAAAATGAGCTTACACTTAGTAAGACAGTTCTTAGTGATATCAGTGACCATTGTAACATTTTGAAGGAAAACTTGAGCATTTACTTCCCAGAAAACTATAAAGAACATTTGTGGATGAAAACCCCGTTTAGTGACATTAAGAAAATGACAATCCCAGAGAATCTCTTATTAGCCGAAAAAGATCAACTGTTCGACCTAAATTGTGACTCAGATTTGAAGGAAGTTTTTGATAAAGCTACCCTGATTGACTTTTGGATTCAACGACGCCAAGACTACGGTGAAATCGCCAACCGAGCAGTCAAGTTTTTACTCCCATTTTCAACATCCTACTTATGTGAAGCTGCGTTTTCTTCTCTTTGTTACCTTAAAAACAAATACAGAAATAGGCTGGCTTGTGTTGAAAATGACTTGCGTTTGAAGCTAAGCCCAATAAAACCAGACATTGCAACGTTAAGCAAATCGCTACAAGCTCATCCTTCTCATTAACTTGTGTGTACTTATGTTTGAATTTGTTGTATTGTTTTCCAAATACAGTTTTGTTCTACACCTTAAAGTTTATTTATATTCTTTCATCCTAATTTTTATTTCAAAATAAGCATTGGTTATAACTATGAAAAGTTTAATTTTAACTAATTTATTTACAATTAACTGCAAAGAACTAAATAAACATTGTTTTAAAGTAAAGTACTTAAAAGGCTAAATGTTATTTTTTAATTGTTATTTACAAACTTTACTATGTTGGCAATGGAATGATGATTAATCATTTTTATACTGGTGGTACATGAAAGGAGGACTTCATATTAGGTGGTACGCCATCAAAAAAGTTTGGGAACCGCTGGTTTAAACTATACCAATCTTTCTCTAGGTCCGCTCAAATTGATTAATCGCTCTTTTTATTTGTCTCATGAAAAATTAAAAGAAAATGAAACAAATTGCAATACAAGTTTGCAATATATCATAGGAATAAACGAACCAACATAATAGATCAATTTTGCATTCATTAGAATTTTGCTAAAGTTAAAGTTGTATCTTCGGATTTTTTTTCACAAAAAAATAAATAAATAAACATTATAAATTTATTTTACACTGAACGATTTTTGCTGCTTTCATCAATGAAACCATCCTAATATAATAATAAACTATTGCTTAATAGCAAGATGCACACACCATTTACTTGTATGCTGCACTAAAAAAAGAATGTTGTTTTTACAGTATAATACAGCTAATTTTATAGTAATTTTACAATAATGAACTGCAAAACTACTAATTTTATTGTAGTAAACTGTAAAATTGCTAGTTTACAGTAATAAACTGTAATTGCTGATTTACAGTTAATTACTAAGCATTTTATAGTTTTAAACAGGAACCTCTGCTGCCAGTATTATACTGTTGCTCTTTCAGTATAATATAGCTAATTTTATGGTATTAAACTGTGACATTGCTAATTTTACAGTAATAAACTGTAAAATAGCTAGTTTTACAGTTCATTACTGAACTTTTAGTTTTAAAATGAAATCTCTACTTTCAGTATTATACTGTAAAAAACAACAAATTATTTTTTACAGTGCAGATGTATTGTTATTTTTAATGACCTTGACTAACATTTGCTCCTAGCTCTCGACAAACTCTAAAATATAATTTCGAAAAATAGTTTGCGGCATCCGTAGCTCTGAGGTAGAAGACTCGCTTTGAATGCCGCAGGTCACAGGCTTTTGAAAATGGAAAACTTACTACATTGAAAATCGAAAACACTCCTTAGAATCTTAGAAAGTTAGTCAAATGTATTTTTACTCTTTCTATTTAAAATAAAATTTAGTATCACGGAAAAATAAGGGATTGGGGGTTAATATAACATTTGAATTTCGTGCTTAAAGAAAAGTACATTCTAAATGTTAAAAATCGAAATAAATAGTATACATATGTTCTTTCTCTACCAGGGCTAGTTTCATTCAAAGAAAATTCGTTTTTCTATGGAAATGATCACTATTATTATGATCTTCCCAGGTTTCGTATTTGCACTAAAATACTAAATAAATTTCACTATAAAAAAAGGAAATCAAGGAACATGTCGGGAAAAGAACCCTCAAAATATAATTGCGTCCGAGTGCATGAGGGGTGTGCGTTCGTTAAATTCCCGGGTCAGAAAAACTACTGGTCCGTCGCTAACAGGTGCCATAAATGCAGGATTCTGGAGACTTTCTCTCCACTCCAGAGCTATGTCTTTATTGTGAAGGTGATAAGTTGTGATGCCATCTATCGGCCGAGAAAAAAAAATGGACTCCTGCTATTATGAGATACCCGTTTCGCAAGAGCCGCCCTCGTCTAACTGCCTTAATTCCTACTCGAACTAGACTTGAGTGTTTCAAATGGAAACTTCTAACAACTATAACAATAGCAACATAACGATATCTGTAGAGCAGAAGGGGGAGAGGATGAAGACCACTTTCATTAAGAAGCTGAATTTATGTAATAACATTTTTAGAAATTTATAAACTAGTTTTTTCTTCTGAGGACACAACCGAGAAACTTACGGAATGCCAGCGTGTTAAATTCCTACGTCCAAAAATCTAGTGGATGGTCACAAGCAATTGCCTTGGATAAGGGGTACTACCCTCCTCTTTAGGAATGTGTCTTAGGTAGTAATTCAAGTGAAACACGAACGATCGCAACTCACCAATGCAATCGCAAATTCCCAAATTTGGATTCAAGTGAAACGTTACAATCGCTATGAGATGCGATTATATCGTAATTCGACTTCTAGTAGCGATTGCAATTGCAATCGCCTCGAAGCGATTGCAATGGTGTTTCACTTGAATTCGGCCCTTAATTGGGGAGAGGATTATATATGGTAAGAGAAACAGTAAGACTCCTGTATTTAGAAATCCTCGCTGTCTCAGGATCATTTCTAATCTAACTACAACTACAACAACAACAACAACATACACTGCAAAAAATGAACTGTTGCTTTTACAGTATAATTCTGGCAGCCGATTTTCCAATTTAAAACTGTAAAATGGAAAGTAATAAACTGTAAAACAAGCAATTTTACAGTTTTTTACTGTAAAGTAAGACATTTTACAGTTTGTGGCAATAAAATTTAGCAGTGTTATACTATAAAAACAACAGTATAATACTGGCAGCAAAGGTTCCAGTTCAAAACTGTAGTATTCACTGTCATAAACTGTGAATGTAGCAGTTTTACAGTTTATTACTGCAAAATAAGCGATTTTGCAGATTAGTACTGTAAAGTTAGCAATTTTACAGTTTATTACTGTAAAATTTGCATTTTTTACAGTTTATTGCTATAAAATTAGTGCTATAAAATTCAAAAACATGCTGTATTATACTGTAAAAACAACATTCGCTTTTTACAGTGTACCACAATCCATAAAACAGAAAAAAATGGAGGAGCTCACGTTCATTGTAAAGCTTAATAATGCAGTACCATTTTCAGGGGAAAAGTTTTATTTTGTATTAAGTTAAACTATATTCATTACTAGCTGTGGGGCCCGGCGTTACACGGGCTTTAAAGTAGTGATGAAAATTTAAATAAACTACTCGCCGTCAAGGCGGTATATAATGATATATAACCGCCAAGGCAGCTCGCCTTTAAAGTAGCGAGGAAAGTTTCAGTAATGATATATAACCGCCAAGGCAGCTCGCCTTTAAAGTAGCGAGGAAAGTTTCAGTAATGATATATAACCGCCAAGGCAGCTCGCCTTTAAAGTAGCGAGGAAAGTTTCAGAAAACTACTCGCCGCCAAGGCGGCTCGCCTTCAAAGTAGTAAGGAAACTTAAAACAAATTACTCGCCGCCAAGGCGGCTCGCATTTAAAGGAGGGAGGAAAGTTTTAGCGAAACCGGTTTCAAAAAACTACTCCCCGCTAAAGCGGCTCGCTAAAAAACTTTCCCGCATAAAAAAGTCAATCGCATTATTTGCACATGCTTCCTCAGGAATAAAAACAATGTCAAGTAGCACATATTTAACACTCTCCCTAATAAACAAATACAATTCCCTACCAAAAACAAATATTTCCAAACCGCTCTCTTCCTGTAACATTAATTGCAAAATTCCAAACAAAAAAGTTGTTTTAATATTTAGATCGCAGCCAAAAAAAATCCCTGCTAAAAACATGAATTACAATTTAATTTGAAACACATTTTCAAAATGGTACCAAAAAAAAATATAAGTCATTAAGTAGGCAGGAATTCGAGTGAAACACGGACGATCGCATTATTTGCCTTGTTGAAACGCAGTAAAATGAAATACTTTTAAGAAACGAAATGAAGAAAAGGACACCAACAATGAATTTAAAAGATGTCGCCATAGCAACGCAATAAAACTTTAATAGTTTGATCAGGAAAGAGGTTTTCGAACTCAAAGTTCAAACGCTTGTAACTTTTTTTCTAGTGGAGATAAAAGCTTGGTTCTTCGACTGTTAGTCGAATCAATTCTGAGGTTAAAAATATCGCTCTATCCAATGGCGTAAAAATCAGAGCTGTGGAATAATTAGTTTATTTTTTATTGATGGTTTTAATGAACCAAGTTGCAAGAAATCGGGTGAAGCCTTGCAAAAGGCAAGTTTAAAAATTGAATAACTCGTGCTGTGTTTAAGTTAGAGAATCGGAACAAACTGCATAGGACGGACAAAATTTTTCTGCTTCCAACGATATGTAACATTAATATGTGTAAGTAATTTTTAACCCCAGTATTCGGCGATTTATGAGAAAATTGCCTTGAATTCGAATAAAAAACGAATCGCTTACCGAATCTTTTCAAACTATAGCCTAAAGTCTTTCTGGATAAATGGACTATTCAACACAAAAAGAATTTTTCAAATCGAACCAGTAGTTCCTGAGATTAGCGCGTTCAAACAAACAAACAAACTCTACAGCTTTATATATTAGTAAAGATTTATTCCCCTCAACAAATTTTAGAACAACAAGTAATTCTTTTCGTAACTCTTAAAATATCTGGAATATAAAACTCAAGCTACTTTACATGTTTTACCCAAACTAAACTAATCAGACGTGGAAAAATCCCCCCCCCCCCGTAAAATTTCTATTTTTTGCGGAAATATATCAGGATACGTGCTATTCTTTCTCATGCGGGAGATGAATATATTCATAAAAAATGGATGAAAAGTCTTAGATCTCTTTTATATTGCAATAAAAGATATCTTAATAAGAAAGTTTTGCGGAAAGGTACATTTTAGTATAAATAAATTCAACTTTCATGCAAATATTATACCCATTTAGGGTAACTTTGAGTTATGTAGTATAAAAGGTGCCTAACTGAAAAGGGAAAAAGTTGGATTAAAAAATGCCTCAATAAAACTCAAAAGAAATGGCCATGGGCTTGTAACATGGGTCTCGTCACTCATCAAGCTACAAACATAGCTATAGATATACCGTTATTTATTTGTAGGGAAGACCTGCAAAGTTTTCTGCATTTCAGCATTCGAATGGAAGTGTTAACATAAGCCTTCCCTCTCACTATATTTAGCTACTTTTTTCAAAATTTCGGAAGAATTAAAATTTTTTATTTCAATAAGTGGGAGACAAGGGCAAAAAATGCGTCCAGAAACATGCTTTATTGTTCTCGTTCGATTGCTAGTCTATTAGAGGTATTATTTTTTCATTTTTACACAATCCTATGGTAGCCTGGTGAGACTGCCGTGCTAAGCACTCAAGTCGTATCTGCACTTTTTAACGAAATTGAGTTATTAGCACCGGATGGTTCTATGTGATGTATTTTACCTAAATACGATGTTTTATGCTCCCGTGCTACGAGCAAAAGTCGTATCTGCACTTTTTGTCAAAATTGAGTTACGGTCACCATGTGATTCTCTGATACATATTTCACCTAAATACCATGTTTTGTGGCCATCGGAAATTGGTCCATGGGAAATATTTTTAAAAATTATTTTTAAAAGTTTTGTCTGAATCATATGCATAGAGAAGCAAGACCTTAAACGGTGATTTCTCCTTTTGAAGTCATCTGCAGATACAACTTTTGCTTTTAGCACGGCAGTGGTCATTTCAGAAGTGGATGTATTTTTTTTTTTTTAAATCCGAAAAAATACCTCCCGAATCAAAAACATGGGGACACAAAGCTTTAAAGAGTAATATCTCACAGTTTGAAGTCGTCTGCAGATACCACTTTTGCGCTTAGCACGGCAGAATAGCGCCGACTCCATTGGGCTTGGAGGGAGGTCTTGCCAATCCCCCCCTTCCCAATAATTTGTGTGTGTGTGTGTGTGTGTGTGTGTGTGTGTGTGTGTGTGTGTGTGTGTGTGTGTGTGTGTGTGTGTGTGTGTGTGTGTGTGTGTGTGTGTGTGTGTGTGTGTGTGTGTGTGTGTGTGTTTAGAGGCAGTCACTAATGCTTTACTTGAGGAGGGTTTTTTTTTTCCTCTCTCTCTTTTTTTTTTTTTTTTTTGCTTGGGCAGTTTCAATTTAAGCCTACTTTAAACCTTGATATCAAGGCTCAGGCCCTATTTAATATACTACAAGATGTTCTTATACGCCTAGACTTGCCTTTTCTGAATTTAAGAAGATTGCTGAGGGAAGTTAGAGTATACCTCAAAAAAAAAGTTGGTTTTAGATTTACAGCCTCTTGTAATCAAATACATGTTCATGAAATGGTACTGTAAAAATGTCCTTTATGACAAGTGTCACGGTTCAATTGAATTAGAAAAATTTGTTTACTAATTTTTAAATTTTTCTTATCTTAAAAACGTCATGTCACATATTACTGATTTGTGTAACTTAAGCACTCCAGAAATATGTAAAATGGCATCTTTAAGATACAAAAATTTAAATATTTTTAGGGGGCGGATCCCTCTCCCTTCTTCTGGCCTACCCTTGGACCACCCGGAAACGTCTGCATACCCCCTCTCCCCCCCCCCCCTAAACACAACAATTTTTGCAAGTCGGGTCCCCTGGGTGAGAGAATAATGAAATATTTGTTTTTTCTTACTAATAGAATAATTAGAGTTTTTGTTTCAATACTCTATGTGTGAATAACATTATTTAGGAATGTAATTAAAGAAAAGTTTAAATATGATTGCTTTTAGGCCTCCTTAATAAATCGAAAGTAATGATTTTCATTTTCGAAAGATGCAACTCCCAGAACATAATGAGCTTCTTTTTTTCTACATAGAGCAATATATTTTTATCCAAAATAAATTTACCCAATTTCACTTCGTATTATTCACCATTCACTCTCAAAATTTAATGAAACAATATGCAGCTTTGTCTTTTACTTGTTTCGGGTTGCATTCAAAGTAAATGAATTTTCATTATTATTTTTTCCTCTCAACTTATTCAAATTTCAATTTCTTGGGCATCGTCTTTCGCACTTCCACGAAAAAAAAAACTTTTTGGCGAAATTTTCTTTTTCAAAAATAAGGCACAATAACATTATTAAAATCAATTTTCTTTCAAAAACTGATGGAAAAGCAGAACAAATCGTTAATTAACTTGGTCCTATTTACTAGCTTCGAATATGTAAACTACGTGTGATATTTCGTTCGATAAGCATATATTGATTTTCGAAACTGAGAGTATAACATTAATAAGATTTAATTCAAGAAGCAAAGAAAATTGCATTGTGCATTTGTGTGAAAATTGCATTTCAGTAAATCGAAAATGCTTTTAATGAGCATTTTATGCGGCGATGCATATCTCATTTGCTGATTTTAATTAATTTAACGTTGTGAGAAAAGTGAATACTGAAGTTAAAAATGCTCAATTGACATAAAACTGATCTTTGCCTGTAGAGTAGTTTAGTGGTTAAACATTGGACTCTTATGACCAAAGACGCGGCTTCACACCCCAGCTCCAATCAGTGGACACCCCAGCTCCAAACGCAAAAAAAAAAAAACAGTCATCTTCCGTGTATGTTTCTACAACATGGAAATGTCTTTAAATGTATATATTTGTCCTTAAATACTCTTGGAAAAATTACATTCCTAGTGCAGTTTGCAAAGAGAAACCAAGTGTCGCCATCTGGTAGGAGAACTGGGAATCAAAACTGAGAAAACGGCTATCTGGTGATAAAGGTTCATATGCCAAAATGGATACCAGATGAGCTGGCAATAATGCAAATCAATATGCAGCACAATTATAAACATTTCAAATTTATAAAAAGAAATGAGGAAACAAATAGAAACAACATAGAAATTATTTCGCCAAACTACAACATTAAATAATAAAGGCATACAGTCATCTGAACTGCAGCTTTATGAATAAGATAGCAAGCACCCTCTTTCGTAAAAAAAAAAATGCTTTTTAATCCTTCACTATGCCATGATTTTATCAATTACTTGATATTCTGTTGTGTATTCAATCAAATTCAGTGCCTTGAGGGGATGGGGACCAGAACTCGTGCTCCTTCTTATGAGAAAAATGTTAGTAAATTTATGGAAGAGCAACATAAGGCTAAGATCTTTTTACTAGCATAGTCCTTTTGTCATTATCATAATGACAATTTTTTTAATAATTACGCTTATTGTTGTGATATTTAAGGAAACTATGTGTACGATTTAATATTTAATTGGTTTAAGTAAACAAGCAAACAAAATTAACTTTTCCTGAGCAGTTCACAAGCAAAGTTCTTGAGTTGCGATACGTATCGAAATTGCTTTTCCTATTTTTAGTTATTTTATTGTTTTTAACAACTTTTATACAATGGCCTACATTCCATTCAAATTACTATGTTTGTTACCGTTCTCAAATAATTTCAGTTTTTTTTTCTTTCAAATCAAAGAGAATAAGATCCTATTGAACATGCTGGATCGGGTGATAAAATACAGTGGCTCCCAAAAGTGTTCATACACTTACCATTTTCAATGAAATCAAGCTTTTTTCATTAAATGAAATAAATATTTCGGACTGGGTGTTTAATACTAAGATCTTTGATCTATTCGTAACAAAACTACATGAAATATTTTTATAATTTAACAAAACTTGATTTTTTAGAAATTAATAATCAAAAAGTATCATGATATTGATCTCACAAAAGTCTTCGTACATTTTGAAGAAATATTTACATATTTGCAAATAATCTAATTTTTCATTGTTTTATCATTTAGTATGTTATTCTTCAGTATCTACAACAGCTTTTAAATGCCTTGGAATAGATTTGGTTAGTTTTTTTGTGATATCTACGTCCATGTTTATTCACTCTTTAATCATTATACTGCTTTTAATTTGCTTTTCGTTTTAACGTGGTAATTTCGCACTCTAACCTCCAGTTTTCTCCAATTTTGTTCCATTGGGTTTTAAACTGAGTTTAAAGATTACTTGGGTTGTATTTATAAAAGTTTTGGGCAGTTTTATAGACGCCAAAAGCGAGCGTTGAAAGCCGCGTGATTCTTAAAGTTATCTGGGAAAGAAAAGCAAGTTGCTTCCAGTGCCCAAATTTTGGGCCGAATGTAAAACACGTTGTAAAATATTTAAATAAACAGTATGCTTCATCAATTCATCAATAAATATAAATTAGTAAGTCCTGCTACTGACAAACACCCTTATTCAAGAACATCTCTATCACCACTTCACTTTTCTTTTCCAACTAAGTTCTTAGAATTAAATTCCTAACTTTTTCTCCTCCTTATAATTATCCCCAAAAATGTTAAATTTGCTTCTATCTGCAAATATGTCGTTATTCGAAAGCATTTTGGGGTTATTTATTATTTATTTTGTGAAAAAAATCCTAAATGTAATGTTATTTGAACTAACAAAACATTTTCTGAGGTTAAAGTGCCCAAGTATTCCAGCTGTTTAGAAGATTGGGCGAACCTTTTCAGTTGAAATTGAAACATAAAATGCTTCCTCAAATTCTGCAGAAACTTTTTTGCTCTCAAGTGTATATTTTTCATACATTTTCTAACCATAAATCTCAAACAACGTATTGCAGGCTTTGCCAGTTGACCCTTTCTTACCTAGGTTTCGCTCCGATTTTTTTCTTCAAAGCATTTTAACACATATTACACTAAGGAATGTTATAAATTGACTAACTTAGAGATATTTTGAGCCGACTTACTACTATTATGATGAAAAAAAATCCCATTTTTATCGTTGTCTGTTTTTTTTACAAATACAAGACATTTAAAAATAGTTAATGGATTATTTCGAAGTAAAATAACAAAAAGTTAAAGCCAAATGCCTTTTAAGTGTCAATACAGTGCAAGAATAATGAAAAAACGACAGATGTGAACTTAAATCAGGAATTTCTTGGAAAATATTGCAGTGTATGAAGACTTTTGTGGCATGTTATTTCTGTGTGTCTTCGCTTTTTGCTCATTTCAAAAGGAAAATCAGTCAATATTTCAAAAACAAATACAGGGCTTAATTCAGAATGATTCAGAGATGATGGGAAAAAATATTGATCTTCATATTCAAATTCAGTTCCAGGGAATTTTTGTTTAATTACAAATTTTTAAGGTGTACGAACACTTTTGTGAGCCACTGTATATAATTCGATGCCTGGAAGAAATGCTCTGAACGTGATGGCAACCGTCTGTATGGTGCCCATATTCAAAACCAAGTAATGGCATATATGGTATGATCAATGGCATATATTTTTCTCTGTTTTGAGTGCAGGCCCGTTATTTGGGGGGGGGGGGGGAGGGGGGTCAATTGCCCCCCCCCCCCCGACTTTGAGAAATCAATGTATTTACATATAAATGGGCGTGGTTTTTGTTGTTTTCTGGTAAAATTGTATTGTGGTTTTACCCTTTGCCCCCCCCCCCCTGGAAAAACTTGAAATGACGTCCCTATTTGAGTGTTTATTTCAATAAAATTTTGAATTTGTTTAGCAGTTCTGTCCTTTTTATATCCTACTGTTCATCTTGCCAGACCCCTGTATAAAATAAATAAATAAATGACCCAGTCTTCTTTTCCCTTTTTTTTCAGTTTCTCGAGGGGGGGGGGGGTTCTCCATTGAAATTTTCATTTTATAAAATCCACATAAATAAAACAAAGAATATGTATATATATTTGCATGTGTGTGTACCTTATGCTAATCCACAGTTACGATCTGGACGAAATTTGGCAGGGAGATACTTGAGCACCAGGGAAGGATCATAGGGTGGTTTTTAAAAAAGTACCGATCCGTTCGAATTTCGAATAAAGGACTTCAAAATGGCTCTATCTAGCGAAATACTTGTCCGATCTTCTCAATCTTGGTCTCATTCGAACGAACACAAAAAGTATCTTTTAGGAAAGTTTCCTTCCGAAAGTTTTCAAAACCAGTAATTGATATTTCCACCCTAAAAAAAGATACTGGCTTTTAAAAGAAAGCGAAATTTAATTTTTAATTGAAAATCGACGATCGTCTGCGCGTAAAAAAAAATCTCCTTAATGATTTCTATCTGTTGCCATTTTGGCTGAGTGCTGCAAAAATAAAATTCTTAAATTGCTTTTGCTATTAGTGCCATTTTTGAAGGGAAAAACACTACTTTCTCCAAATCAAAGAAAAAGAAAACGCTGCCATTTTGAATACGGGTTACAATAAAGTTCTAACGATTACTTTTAGTAAGACTTTTATTCTTTTCTGTTGTCATTTGAAAATGTGCTGCTCTTAAGTTCTAATGATGGTTTTTTGTTGGAATTTCTTTTCTCAATTACAATTAATAAAACCACATTTTTCGTCACTTCTTTTATTCCAATCAATACTTTTTATTTATTTCTATTGCCATTTTGAATATCTGTTAATGAGTAAAATTCTAATATGTAATTATTTTCAGCAAACAGTTGTTTTGGCTGGTATCCAAATTCTAAAACAACTTTTTCGCTTACGGCTGAATTCAAGTGTAACACCATTGCAATCGCTTCGAGGCGATCGCAAATTGCAATCGCTACTGGAAGTCGAATTACATTAGAATCGCATCTCGTAGCGATTGCAACGTATCCAAATTTGGGAATTTGCGATTGCATTGGTGAGTTGCGATCATCCGTGTTTCACTTGAATTCCTGCTATCGAATGTTATTGTTATTTTTGCAAGAATAATGAGCAGTACGGAAATAATTGCTTTTAGTAGGGATTTTTTTCCTATTTATATAAATGTGAAAACAACAAATACATTTAGAATTTTATTGCTAATTTTGAATTAAGAATGAGCAGTTTGGTGCCGTTATTCTAATGAGAAATTATCCCGTAAATTTTTCATTTGTCATTTAGGAAGAGTGTAAGCATGCACTACTTGACATCGCTTTTATTTCTGAGGAAGCCCGTGCATCGCCGGGCCACGCAGCTGGTACATAAGTAAATGACACCGTCTTGTTTTCAGCAATAACTCTTCCAAAATATGCCAGCGCAAGTATTTCAAAAATCCCTCTGAAGTTTGAATTTCAGCATATCTGATGATTGATTTACGTATGTTTCTCTTGCAACTGAGCTTTCGATCGTCTAAAGATTAATTTTGATCCTTTTCTTGGTTTGAATGAAATAAACTGAACTGAAGTGAAGTGAAGAGTGAGATTTAAAAAAAATAATAATAATAATAAATGATGGAACAACAGACACATTTGATTTCTGATAGAACATTCTGAATTGATTTTGTTGCAGCTTGAGATGTTCATAGTCGAAATGTAAGTAGTTTTAATTTTAATATAATATTTTATAAAAAAAATGATTTCTCGTTTCGAATATTCTTTTCACAACAGCGATACGATTGCAAACGCCCAGATGAAGTGGAAAGTCGGTAAGAGTTTACCTTCGTAAGATTATTTCAAAAGATCCGCTAACACAATTTCAAACAACTTTCCCAAGAAAGGAACTCAATCGAATTGCCCCTTTTTTGACGAATTTTTCAAGTTCTGAAGAAGATTTTGGAACAGTTTAGAATTTCTCTTTGTCATTCGTCCTTTAGGCCTTGTTTAAGCAATATTGTCAACTTCCATATCTATGGTTTATCTGTAAAGATTGCACTGTTACACATCTTACGCTCTTGTCTATTTAATATGCAATATAATACAGTTTATTGTCACATATTGTTTTCGTATTTGCTTCATTCAGCATATAAAATTTTGAGAAACCTTGCTTAATAGCATTTTCACCGAAACACCTTACTCTCTTTTCAATTGCATATGCATTTTATTCAATTGCTTAAGCTCTGAAGGAGAACTGCATCTAGCTTTTCGACTGATATTAATTATTGTTCGAACTTTTTTCTCTCATTAAATGTGCTTTTTCATTTTAAAAAAAGCATTTGCAAATGACCAAAATTATTCATTAAGTTTATTTTCTTACGAGCTCATATTATTTACATTTTATTGTTGCCACAAGTGTGTTTTTATGGCTTAAAATTAAATACAGTTAACTCTCACTTATACATCTCCTCATTTATGCGACTTTTTCACTTATACGACGATTTTGAATGGTCCCAGAACTTTCCATAGGAAAATAATGATAGTGTCATTCGTTTATGCGTCGCTCTAAAGATAAATATTTCACTTATGCGCCGAATTTTCCCTAAAGTGTAAAAAATATAATTTATTTGCTTTAAAAAATAATCATTTTTCTTCACTTTTCTCTTAAATATTTCGCCTTTATTGCTCAAGGAAGGCATTTTTCTCCATGAACTAGAATTTGGAGAGGAACAATTATCCATTATGCATCGTTTTAGAGGGGAGTTTGTAATTAGGTATGCTGCAATTTTTGTTTTCTCTTTACCATTGTAGTTACGTTACAGTAATTGCCAAACCATACTAATTTGTCCTTTTGCTACGGAAACATTCTTATTCATTCTCTCATAAGAACCTATGTTGCGTGTCAGTCCTGTAATTAGGCTAGATCACTTATACGTCTCTCTCACTTATGCGCCTTTTTCTATTGGTCTCTTTGGCCGGCGCATAAGTGAGAGTTCACTGTAGTCATTACTTTCTTACTCTTCAGCGATGTTTAACGGTTGAAAAGAGAAAGAAATCAGTTACTATTTTGATATTAATTTAGTATTTTTAAATGCGAACTTCGTTATTTAGCCAAAGCAAGAAAATGATAAAGCATTAATTCAAAAAATAGTTTTAAACTTGGAAACTAGAAGGAGCCCCTGATGTCACAGAATTGCTGCCCAGAAAAGAACCGTAACTTTTATGAGTTTCTTTTACAGAGTGTAAGAAATTTCACTATTTAATATCTTGTTATTTTCAAATAACTTCAACTGTTCAAAGTCTATATAGTCACGTGTATCACTTAATGATGCATTTTTCACTCATAAAAATATTTATAACGAGAGCAACATAAAAATATATAAATACAAAATTATAGAACTTTGATGTCTCGAAACAATCACACAGAAAACAACGGCACTGGTGATTGAATGTAAATAATACAATAAAATAATTCTAGAGCTTTCGAAGTACCTGGTACAATTTAATCTCTAAAGTATCAACGGTGATATAATATTTTTCAACTGTATAGCATAGGTTCAAGAATCAATTTTACTTAAGTTACAATAACAGGCTCGTTTTCTTTTTTCTATGTTCTCAAAATTAAATTTCTCGGAAAGGGGAATTGTACTTTACAAAAGCATTTTAGTTGAGAAGTGCAAATACGGATATCTTTAAATATTTCTCAGTAATATTTTTGGTCCCTCCTATATTATTAGAGAAGATTTGTAATTGCCAGTTATCTATGAAATTTGTTTTTTCATCAGAAGAAACATTCAAATATGATTTAGTAAATTTGTTTTGTTATTTTTAAATGCAATATTACTAACATTTAGCTGATTTTTTTACTTTATTTATTTATTTAACACAACGCAAAGCAAAATAACCTAATGCGCGAGCACAAGATTTGCTAAAAAGCGAATAACAACTTCAAGGATTCGAAATCCCTGATTTAGTGGAGAATACAGAAATCTAAAAGAAGAAACTTAATTATATACCCAATGATACATTCTATTGATACATGTCTACTAGTAGAATACAAGTAAGTAGTTAAGGGGGTATGAGATATGTATTAATAAGAGAAAAAAGAAAAGGTCAAATATCTAATCACACATTATCGAGCACGACTGGGTTAACCGCTGAAGGATTATTGCGGCAAGATATGTTTCGCTGTGTGATAACTTCTTGAGTATGAAAGAATACAGCAAAAAAAAAAAAAAAGAGAGGGGGGGAGAAATTGACATCGTCATTATTTTTTAAAGAGTTTCCCAGTCGTGAAAAGCCCCAAGAAATTCAAGATGATCAAGAAGTTTTTTTTTTTTTTGAAAAAAAAGAATGATGAAATGCAATAGCAGATATTAGTTAAAATCTCATCACTGATCACAAAGTTTTGGTAAAATATGAAAGTTTCATTTCGAACAAAAACGCAATCGCTTTTCCATTTTACTCTGATTTAACGAAATGTATTTCATAATTATTTCAAATCTTCTAGGGATTTAATTCATGATACTGCCATGCCTCGAAATTCAGAATTTTTATCTGGAATAATGAAAAAAATTTTGCGGTGGCCCTAATTACTTTATTATCAACTTTCAATATTTATTGATTTAGTGGCTTGCTTTTAACTGAAAATTGACTAAGAAATAAAACTTAATGCTAACGAAAATTCGCCTACAAAAATTCCTATCCCAGGAAGTTTCGCACTTACTTTGATGCGGATACCAGAGGCAATTTGCAGATAATACGACAATTTCTTAATGTATCATGAAAACTATATACTTGTCTTATTTAAGAAACAAAAAACTCGGGATTTCATTAAACACATTTCCAGAAAATAGTCACACTTTTTGCTTGGTAGTGCACATCAGTGTCTGCAATGTTAAATTTAAACTTTTTTTTCCTCCTTTGCCACGTAATAGTTTCTAGCAAGCTGAGAAAATTTTAGCATTTTTCCTATACTTTTAAGAGATCTGTTTAGTAAGAACCCAACAACATTCACTTGACGCAGTTCAAGAAAATGAGGAGGGCTGGATTTTTCTTTTCAATTCAACTTTTTTGTTTTATTTTTTCTTTTTGCACGAAAATCAATTTCTCGCTGATTTTGAGTAATGTCAAGGGGCTAAATCAAACCAGAAAGTACAGAAACATTGCTTTTGTTGACATGGCAAGAGATGCTTCTGCATTCCCAAATTTACATACACAATGGAATCCATTGTGCCTTCACGAAGAGAAAAAGTTTTCTATTTCCAGAGTGAAAAACTCCCGTTCAAATAAAACATTAGAGGCCGAAGTTTTTTTTTTTTTCTTAAGAATCTGAAAAGTTATTCTTAGTACTGAAAAAAAATTCTAAGTACCGAAACAAAATTGGAGGAAATTCGCCTTTGCTATAATATTGTAAAACTTTCGTTATTTTAGAGAAAATTATGTACAGTTTTGTGACCAACTTTTTCACGTTTCGATGTGTCATTTTTTGTCATTCATTCGATGTTCATTTATGGGGTTTATTCAATTCTTTATGGTTCGTGAATGAATTTCTTTTTTGTACTTTCAAATACTGAAATTAAAAATAGTCTCTTAACTAATCTTAATTTATAAATACAGTTGTTTTTAAAGCAACTTAATTTGATTGGTTAAAAATGATAAATCTCTCCATATATGAAGTTAAGGAAATGAAGAAGTTTTATAAACCACTTGCTTGTTTTTGCCATGAAACTACTGGGAAATAACTAGAAGTTTCGAAAAACAAATATCATCATTTCTAATTAGCCAATTAATGAAAAAAAACTCTTTTTTTGAATTATTAATGAATCTCATTTCTCAAAGTTAAGTGGTTTTTTTATTAAACAATTTTTTACTAAAAATATTTTCGAGAAGAGCTACAGAGTAATATTTAAATCAAACGTGTTGAATTAAAATAAAATATACTTAGTCTAATAAATTAGGTAAAAAAAATCTGTTAACTCACGTTTTATTTTTCTATCTTTTTTTTCCAGGTTGTTTTTTCTGTGAAAAAAGTCTTGGGAGTCATTGCCACGTTACAATTTAACAATGTCGATGATGTTTGTTTAAATTCATGAGTTAAAAACATAAAAGTAACTCAGTAGCAAGTTTTTAGTAAGTAAAAGGAAAGTTATAACAAGCAAGATACATATATAAGATACGAAATAAGTAAAATACTCACAAAAGGTACAAAAACTTTCGAAAAAAAAACTAAGACAATAGTGCACTGCAAAAAGTGAACTTGTTTTTACCGTGCAATACTGGCAGCCGAGGTTCCAATTTAAAACTGTAAAATGTACAGTAATAAACTGTAAAACTTGCAATTTCACAATTTCTTACTGTAAATTTTACAGTTTATTGCCGTAAAACTTAGCTGTGTTATACTGTAAAAACAACAGTATAATACTGGTAGCAGAGGTTCCAGTTTAAAACTGAAAAAAGCACGGTAATAAAATGTAAATTAGCAATTTTACAGTTTATTACTGTAAAATTAGCAGTTTTGCAGTTTATTACGATAACATTAGCTGCATCATACTAAAAATAACATTCGTTTTTTGCAGTGTGTGATATTTTTTAACTCTAGTTAAACAAATTATTATTTTAAACTCTATGGCGCATCAGGCAGAAACAATATTGCATTACTGGGAACCAATGAGAAATATGCTAGCCATCTTTTTAAAAATGAAATTTTCAAAACAAGTATTTAACTTCACAATGTTAAAGTAATAAGAAGTATTTAATATGCTGCTAGTGACAGAACAATCAGTTTAAGTCTTTCAAAATAAGCAAAGTAGTTGCATTTCTTGTGCGAAATAACGTAAACGGCGAAAACACCGGAAGTAAATAAACGTCTAATTGCATTCGTTAAACAAATGCAATAACGTTTGGCGACATTTAATTTAGATAGAGTAGCTCAGAACCTTAATTACTTTCTCATATACAAGCATTAATTAAACATTTTAAAACCGGCTAAGCAAACAACTTATCCTAATATATATAGCCCAAGACATCAGGACTTTCATGAACATCTACGATTTCACTTGTCATACGAAAATATAATCTTAAGCATAAAACTCATGCGTCTTGATATTAATGCATCGTTAATATTTGTTATTTAACTCATTAACTTCTGTAGTATTTGCGATTCACGAGATGCTTTGGACTGTACACATAAGAGTGTTAACTTATGCATTGGATCTTAACTCAAATCAAAGTTTATTTATTCCCTGTCTGACGCTTTGAAGTAGAGTAATATATATAGTCTGGCCTATTATACACAGTAGAGTCTGTATATAGCGGCCTTTACACACAGTATAGGGCTTTCAGTAGGTTAATAGTTTGAATTACGAGCCCCAACAACAGTGAACAACTTTATCATTGTAAACTATCCATTTGAGTTAGAACTTTTAGTAAATGACTAGATACACTGCAAAAAATGAACTGTTGTTTTTACAGTATAATACTGGCAGCAGAGGTTCCAGTTCAAAACTGTAAAATGCACAGCAATAAACTGTAAAATTAGCAATTTTTGCAATTTATTACTATAAAGTTAGCATTTTTCACAGTTTATTACTATAAAGTTGCAATTTTTGCAGTTTATTACTATAAAGTTAGCAATTTTTACAGTTTATTACTATAAAGTTAGCAATTTTTGCAGTTTATTACTGTAAAATTAGCTGTTATACAGTAAAAACAACATTAATTTTTACTGTGTAGTTGAGAGTTCTTACTGTTTTTGTTTAAGATATTATTCTGTTTACCCTCTAGGAACTGAATTACGTAAATACAGTAAACTCCCGATTATCCGCGGTCGAATTGTCCACAAGTTCGGATTATCCATGGGTCCTTCATGTTTTTTTTTTTTTTTTTTTTTTTTTTTACGGTGAAGATTTATTGAATGCAGAAAAATGTGAGTGCGTTACTGGTCATTTTTAGGTTTTAAAGTTATTTTTTTCTTTCAAAGTTATCATTTTTAGTTATATTAAATATACAGATGGGGCACAAAATAATAAGAACACCTGTGAAGAAGTATAAGGCATTTCACACCTGCAGTACAGCCGTGCCACTCGCAACAGAAGTGTGCCACTTAATATGTGTAAGGAGGAAGGTATCAGGCTTTCAACAGCAGTCACCTGCGTCAAATGATGAGCTGAAATGTCAGACCTGTCAGAGCTCCAAAAAGTCATGATTATGGGAGCGCGTTTAAATGGAGCATCGTTTTCGGAGACAGCGAACCTTTTTAAGTTTGGCAAGTAGTATACTTATCTATATTATAACAGTGACAGCATACACGAAAGATGGTGAGACGACATCTTCAAAACACAGCAGTGGTCGAAAGTCGAAGCTTGCTGATAGGGATTCACTGCTCTTGAAGCGCATAGCAGCCAGAAAGCACCAGCAATCGTCATCCAAGATAACATCAGAAATGAGCAGTAATTTCTAGAATCAAGTTTCAACAGAAAATGTCAAAAGGAAACTTTATGCTGAGGACATTTAAAGCAATGTGGCAATGCGTAATCGCTTAGTAACAGCAACTAATGATTTCAAGTGACGCCAATGGTGCAGAGATCACAAAATCTGGTCATCACAGCAATGGCAAAAGGTAATGGTATAGTCAGATGAATTGTCATGTACACTATTTCAGACGACCGGAAGCGTTAACGTACGGAAAATGCCACTTGTTTCTATGCATGGAAGGATCAAATCTAATCACGATTTAAGCATTTTAGTGGATCATGTACATTTTTTGTCCACACTGTATTTCCTGAAGTGCGACCGCGTTTTCAAGACGAAAATGTTCTATCCACGAAGCTAGGTTTGTCCAAGAATTGGTTCGAAATGCATGAAGATGAAGTTGAACATCTCGCCTTGCCACTTCAGTCTCTGGACTTGAATATTATCGAACATTTAAGGGATAATTTCAATTCCAATCTTTATTCCAGATTTTCACCGCGATCCAAACTTTTGGAATAAGAGACCTCTCTACCGGAGGAAGGGTTTTATATTCCTTTAAATAGTGTCCACGACCTTTATCCCTAGCAGCATAATCTCATCGGCCGATGATTGGCCATTCATCGAAACCCGATGAGATTCTCATCGGCCGATGATCGGATTTCGATGAGTTTTCATCGGGAATTGCTCCAATATGTCTCATCGGCCAATCAGAATCCGAGCAGAAAAATCCGATGAGTTTACGATGAGATTTGGAGCAATTTACGAGCAGTGCAGTTCTGTGCCGATGAATTTAGGATCAATTTTGGATGAAAATACGATGAGAGTTGGATCAATATACGAGCAGTGTAGTTCCGTGGCGATAAATTTTGGATCAAAATACGATGAGAGTTGGATCAATTTAAAGAAAAAAGAAAAAAAAGAGCGCAGTTTAGTTCCGTGGCAGTGAATTTTGGAACCTCTTTTTTATTTCCCCCAACCATTTGCGACTGGCCAACTCCAGCATCGAACCCGAGTTATCAGCGCGGAAAGCCAACGCTCTACCACCACGCTACCAAGTCTACGAATAATGAGACCAACACTGCATATTTAACAAAAATTTGAGATTGGGAAAATTTTCATCAGAAAATTTGATCTTTACGACCTCTTTCCGATGAAATCTGTAGCTTGGCATATTTTCATCGGGAAATTTGATTGGAAGTACATAGTTTTCCAATAACACATAGCTCGGTTAATTTTCATCGGGAAATTTGACAGGAAGGATATCGTTTTTCGATGGAATATAGCTCATCTTATTTTCATCGGGAAAAGTGATCGGAAGGATATCATTTTCCGATGGAATATAGCTCATCTTATTTTCATCGGAAAAATTGATCGGAAGGATATCGCTTCCCGATGAAAAGTAGCTCATCGAAAACCGTGCTCGGATACTGATCGGAACGATATCGTCGTGCGTTACGGGATCAGTTTACGAGGAGTTAGTTGATCGGCCGAGCAAAATCCGATGAGTTGATGCTACTTGGGATACATCTATCCCACGTCACATTAAATCTGTACTTCAGTCAAAGGGTCGTCCAACCCCCTATTAAGAAAGATTTTACATTATTTCGCTGGTGTTTGTATTATTTGTCCTCCATCACTATGTGATCTATTATTGAGTATCGTTTTTTACCTTCCTTTTAGAATTATCCGCGGTATTCGCTTATCCTCGATTACCGTGCGTAATCGGGAGTTTACTGTGCTATGAATCAACAGTGGGGATTTACTGCTATCCATTACTTGGAGGCAAACTTTTAGTGCCTTAATTGTATTTCGCTTCAAGATTTGAAAAACGTATTAAGAATTTAACCAAATTGAGCGTGGCTTGAGACGCAGTCAGGACTAGGTTTGAACGCCTAAATTCCTGCTAATTAAAAAAGAACGAACATTTTATCAGTTATCAATGTATTTGCTAAATTTGAGTAAAGTACAGGACCTTTCATAACATTATTCACAAAATTGTGCCTTCTTGCTATATATGAGCTGGTTTAAGACTTACAAAATATTTGTTTATTCTGCTTAAGACTGAATTTTTAATTTCAACGATTTCAAAATCGAAACACTGGTCAACCTTCTACCTGTATAATTATTAGTTTATTGTCAGCTGCACAATGAATTAAATAAATAATAATCAGTAAAAATATGAGCAAAAGTAAAATAATTTGAATGCCCCTGGTTACCAACAAAGCTTCATAGCTCTAAACGCTTTCAAGAATATCATTTCTTCCCACTCAAGTAAGAAATGGCAAATAATAACATTACATGGCTTTCTTTTCTTGACAAATTGTCTCGTGCATCTCTTAAAAATTAATTTTCACTAACTTAAAAATGCTTATAACTTTTTTTATAATCAATTCTGGCTTTTCGAACTTCGGAGCGAAAATCTTCTAAGGAGGTTTCTTTACGGGTTTTCCAACAATAACAAATTCAAAAATATTGAATAATTTCTTCTTTCTAAGAGCCATTTTGATCATAAAAATGTGGTTTAAATTGATAGCTTACTTTAACTTATTTTTCTGGATGAAAGGTACCGTACACTCTAATTTATACCCCTGACAACGTCTATGCAAAATTTGATGAAATGTTCGGTTGAGTAAACATGTGTAACGAACAAAGAGACTCACTTTTGCATATATAATATTAGTAAAAAGATGACTTTAATTCTTGATGCTTGAAGCAGTATTAATTTCAAAATTTAAATAGTTTCCATACTCTGTAACCCTACTAAAGAAGCATTGTAAAAATTTTCGCTTGACAATATTTATTGATTTCATGAAAATTTATTTTTAGGAAAAGTGATAAAGATAGACGTCTCTATTAACGACTAAGTGAAATTTGTGCAATCATTTTTAATTTACAGCTCTCATAAAAGTTTTCTTTGTAAAGAATATTCAATAAATATTTTGGTTAAAAAATGTGCACTAACTAAATTAGTCATACAATACACCGTATGTATGACTACATTAGTCATACATGAATAATAGTAAACACTATAACAGCTATAATTGGGGAAAACCTAACCTGATAGTTATAGTTTTGCAATGCTGTGATTAGGATCTGCATAGCCTTCACAATACTTCCAGGTTAGTTTTGCTTTTAACTAACAAATTTCGCTTAAATTTACTAAGTTTTGTAACCCAATTTTCGTTCCAATTTACGATCTATCAATATGCGAGAAAATAAAGATTAAATATAGTGCAGCTATGCAAAAACTTTCCTTCAGTGAAAGTAAATGAGACGCACGAAACATTCCCTTGGATACATACATACTAAAAAAATTGGGTAACCTTAAAGCGGTGGCAGCAGAGCAGCCTCCAATAAAATGGAGTAACTTAAATGATAAGCTGGTGTAACGCTACGCATTGCTCATAACGTTGCACCAGTTTTATCACTTAAGTTGCTCCATTGCATTAAAAGCAACTTTGGATGCAGAATGCTGCCAACGCTTTTACGGAGTAAGGTAAACAAATTTTTGCAGTGCACTGGTGCCTAAAAGTTAAGTACAATTAGTAAAATATGGAAAAAATGTGAGTACATAACAATCAAGTACCTCAGCATTTCTTATGAAAAAGCGTTATTTGATGGTGAAATATTGTGCTTTTGAAAAATATTGCAGTCAACTTCGACATATGCAAAACTTTTGCTCATCTTGAGAACGAGCATTAACCTCACTTATACTTGGCACAGAGAGAAGTACCAGTTTCTGAGAAACTACTGCGCTAAACGCTGAGTTTAACGATCAAAAAGGACGAATAATAGCCCAAAGAAACCAACTAGACATGTTTCTGAAAGAAAAATTTATCGAAATGCTGGAGTCTGGATAATCGTAAACGTAAGTGTCTCGACTGCTCGATGTGCATCAGTGTGTGAGCTCATGACTTTGGTAGAGGTTTCAAAACATGGGAGATGCTGCCTGTTGACCAGTAGAAGGACGGTCAATAATATAATACTTCCGCAGGATCGATGTTTGGGAATAATTACGTTCCGCCATATGATTGCATTGATTCCCTCTGTTATGATTCTGTTGAACTCAAATTCAAAGTTTCCCTCCATTCCGACTGAGATTGTCTTAGACATTCATATTATTATCAGTTATGCTTAACTTTTGGACACTAGTGTATGTATCTCAACAATACATTCATATAAAGAATAAATTACAGTACTTTTCTAACATAATGCAACATGAATTGACAATTTTAAACTAAGCCTGTCTTTGGAGCCTCAAAAAAAAAAAGAAAGAAAGAAAGAAAAATAGCACTACATTTTTCCAAACCGTAAAATACTCTAAATTTAAAACATTACTTTAAATTTTTTCGAAATAAATTTCTTAGAAGCAAGCTTTTTGTCTCCCAGCTTGTAACTAACATACAGTGAACTCTCACTTATGCACCGCCTCATTTATACGCTTTTTTCACTTATACGACGATTTTCAATGGTCCCAGCACATTCCATAGCAAAATAATGGTAATATCATTCGTTTATGCGTCGCTCTAAGGACAAATATTTCACTTATGCACCGAATTTTTCGTAAAATGTAAAAAATGTAATTTATTTTTTCAAAAAAATAAGCACGTTTCCTTACTTTTCTCTTAAATCATTCACCTTTATTGCTCACGGAAGGCATTCTTTCAGCATCAACTAGAGTTCGGATGAAGACAATTATATATTATGGATCGTTTTAAAGGGAACAGTTTGTGACTAGGTATGCTACGATTTTTGTTTTCTCTTTATCATTGTAGTTACGTTATAGTTATTGCAAAACCGTAGTAATATGTCCCTTTTCTATAGAAATATTCTTATTCGTGCTCTCATTAGAACTTATGCTGCGTTTCAGACCTTTAAATAGGCTTGTTCACTTATGCTCCTTTTTCTGGTGGTCCCTTGGGCCGGCGCATAAGTGAGAGTTCACTGTATATTTAACATATGTTCCCCAAAACATTCATTAAATTAAAAAACCACATTCGATCCACGTTCTTTATGAGTTGTATTATAATATATTAGAACCACACAAACATGCAAACAGATTATTTAATAAAATATTTTCATTATGTTCTCGAATCATCCACATTAAATTACTAAATTCCTCAGAAATTACAATGTTTTAAGAGTGCAAGAATGTTTTTGACTTTCCTTTATATTTTTCACTTCTTAAAGAATTGAAATTTAATTTCATTTCTGAAGTCTGAGTTAAAAGTTTTGCATTCATAAGCCTGAGACATGACAATCAATTGTAACACGATTGTAATTTATACGTTGAAGATAATAATAACGCAGTGTAAGTATATAAGCTCTGAAATTCGTTAAAATGCTTATAATAACAAGTTTTAAAAATCAACCAAAAATGTATGCCGTAAACTTATAATGCAAGAGAAAAGTTGGAGAATAACATGTAAGTATTTTTATTTAGGTATTGTAATTATTAATACATCATCTTATCATTAAATCATCAATAATTAATAGTTCAATTCAATTGAGATAAATTGTTTTCTATTTATGACCTTGAAAGAAATGACAATGAATCTTAACATGACAGTAATTTAGGAATTTAAGATAACAAAGCAAAGTGTATGTATGCATCAGTCCTGATGCTTTACAAAACTAATAATTATAATAATAAAATATGTGCCGTAAACTTACAATGAAAGGGGAAAGTTAGAGAGAAAAAAGTATTTATGGATTTATATTTAGGTATTCTAATCATTATTACATGATATTACTATCCAATCATCAATATTTAACAGGTTGAGTTTAGCTGAATTAAAAATTTTCTATTAATGAATCTGAGACATGACATAAAATTTCAGCATGACAGTAGTTTAGAAATTGGGGAGAGTAACGCAATGTGTATGCATTAGTCCTAAAATTCATCAAGATCGATACAAAAAAATAGCTTCAAAAAATAAACAGTAAAATGCACGCCATAAACTTTAAAAAAAGAGAGACAAAACAGTTCAAGAAAATAAATGCATACGTCTTATAGATATTCCATTTAGTAATACGTATAATCTTCACCATTAATTCATCAATAAATTAACAGTTCAACTCAACTGAGTTAAAAGTTTTCTATTGATGAACCTGAGACATGACAGGAAATTTTATTGTGACAGTAATTTCTGAATTATAGATAATAAATCAGTGTGCATGTATCAGTATTAAAATTCATTAGAATGTATAAAAGGATAAGATTTAAAAAATAATTTAAAAAAACTGAAAACAAATGCATGTCTTAAATGTATAACGGAAGGGAATAGAGAGAAAAAAGGTAGTACAAGTACTGTCTAAAATTTTTTCGTGCGACCTCCGCCACATCTGCGCACGCGCCAAGTCTCTTCGGACTTTCTCGAAATAGGGGGGAAAAGCAAAGAGGAAGTAGTTCGCGAACAAAAGCTGAAGGCATCGGCAGTGCGCATCCTAAACCTATCTCCCCTTTTTCAGATGGAAGCGTCCGTGGCTCCCAGGCGCACAATACGCAAACAGACAGTATGAATTTCATTTAGATATTCTAGTCATTAATACATAACCTTACCATTAAATCGTCAATAATTACCAGCTCAATTCAACTGAGCTAAAAATTTTATTTCGATGAAGTTGAGGCAAAACAGTAAATTTTATAATGACAGCAATTATTAAATTGAAAATAATAAAGCAGTAAGTACGCACCAGCACCTGTCATGACATTCATTACCATACATAAAATAATAAGTCTTAAAAAATAAACAGAAAACAAATGCATGCTGTAAACTTATAAAGAAAGAGAAAAGTTCAAGAAAAGCAAATAGGCACATTAGTTTAGATATTCTAATTATTTACAAATAATCTTACCATTTAATGATCAATATTATGCATTTCAATTCTACTGAACTAAAAATTTTCTATTTATGAACCTGGGGCATGACAGTAAATTTTAACATGACAGTAATTTAGGAATTGTAGATAATAAAGCAGTGTGTGTGCACCAGTCCAACAATTCATTAAAATGCATACATTAAATTCGACAACAAATATATGCCGTAAACTTATAAATAAAGAAAAAAGTTCAAGCAAAAGAAAAATTACGTACATTTTTCAAATATTGTGATATAATAATTATTGAAAATAATCTTACCATAAATCATTAATAATTAACACTACGATTCAACTAAGTTTTTAAAAACAAAAATCATAAACCTGAAACATGACAATAAATTTAGCATAACAGTAATATAGAAATTTAAGGTAATGCATTAGTCTGTATACGTCAGTCCTGAAACTCATTAAAATGCATAAAATAATAAATTCAAAAATAAGCATAAAACAAGTACGTTCTGCAAACTTATAAAGGAAGAGAAAAATTCAAGAAAAAAAATCATACTTTTTTTTTGCGATATTAGTTGTTGAAAAATAATCTTACCATTAAATCATCAATAATAAACAGCTCAATCTAGTGCGAACGATTTGTCAAAATTTGCCTCTAGAAACCAAGATCAATCATTAATCGAAGCTCAAAGATAGCTAACTATATAAGACCGAACTACCGGCGGCGGAAGCTCTCTCCTAACTGTTGCTCCGAATTTCGTGATGGGTAGAAGGAATGCAAAACTTCTGTCAGGGCGCGTGCGTAGATGAGATGGGAGGGATATCATATCATCGTCTGGGCTGGCCGGCAGGGGGGGGGACTGTTTTCTTCTGATTTGAGTAGCTCCTCAACAACGTCATTCTTCACGGTTCCTCTTTTTTTAATGGGAGTTTCATGGCGCGTTATTGAGCAAATAAGTGCACGTTGCGAAAGAATATCGTGTTCTATTTTTAAGAGCTTTTGTTCTTTGCGGCTACTATCCCATGGTATAAGAATGAGAAAAAAGAGGTGCAGTGTGATGTCATCCCACGAAACTAAAAACTACTCCTTTTTGGAATTTGTTTTAAGCAGGGCTGCGGAGTCGGAAGAAAAATGGTCGACTCCGACTCCGGGATTTTAAAACTTTCGACTCCGACTCCGACTCCCGACTCCTGCTCTTTTTTTTATTTATTTTTTTTACCCAAATGTGATGAGGGAAAAACCTGAAACAAAGGTTGAAATATTAAGTCCATTTTTAAAAGTTTCATTTTTATGCATGGTCGTTGCCAGGACTCACTTTAGGGGGGGATAGCAAGCTGGGATATCCCAGTTGGAGGTCATGGGAGGTCATTGTGACTTCTAAAAAAGTTCAATTTTTTTCAAGAATTCTCGCAAGTAATTTCACCACATTTACCTCAATTCTCGGAGGTCACTGTGACCTCCCAAAAAGTCAATTTTCTTCAGAGCAAAAGACAAGTGCCGCTCTTGTCATTTGACTCCGTACAAAACTAATCCTTTTCTTGTTAAATGGCCAGACTTTATTTTAACACATTGCATTTTTGCTGCAAATATTTTTTATTCACTTGCATAAGCCCACACATAGCAATTCGTTTCACAAAGCAGACCCGCCATTTTGAAGCCCTTTTTAATGATCCTAGATGCTTAGGATTTGGATATTGGACCCTAAAAATTTGCATCTGTTAGTTTCAAAGATATGTTTTCATTTCCATAAAATTTCATCCAAATCGGAGGTGGTCGGAGTCGGAGTCGGAGTCGACATGTTTTTCAGCGACTCCGACTCCGACTCCTTTGGTCCAAAATCAGTCCGACTCCGAGGCTTCGACTCCAACTCCGACTCCGCAGCTCTGGTTTTAAGGTTATTTCTACAACTGCAAAGCTATGTAATAAAGATGTGAACAGTTTCATCTCATACTAGCGATACCCGCGCAGCGATGCCCGAAGCTAAGATTTGAAATGAATTTGCTTCAGTGAGTGAACATTTCTCCTCAAAATAATAAAAAAGTAATCCTTGTTCTGTGAAGTAGTATCATTCTCTATCAGAACAACTGTGACCTTCTCCCAAGGCCCCCACCCACCCACCCCCTACGGAGGAAAAAAATTTTTGTTTTTTTAAAATATTGCAGTTAGAACAAAACAAAAACCCCACCTACGTGGATGAAAGACATTTATTATAATATGCATTACAGTCAATGTGTGTGAAAATTCTGCTGCGAAAATAAAATTTATTCATACATAGGTAATTCTCCAAAAACCTGACATTTTCCAATCAAAAAATCTATAAAAATAAAAGGGCTTGAAAAAATCTAAAAAAAATTATACTTGCTCTTTGTTAGGAACTTATTAAGAGAAAAATAGAGGGAACTCACTTTAAGTGTGTTACACCCCTCAAAATGGTCAAATTTTGACAAGAAGCACCAGGAGTAACAAAACGATTTTCATCATTTGGTTATCAAAAATGTTTCAACAAAATTAAGTTGATAAGCGAGGATTTTCTTACAAATCAGCTCTCAAGAACTCGAAGTCCCAAGGGGAGGGGGGCTAGCTACAACCTTCGAATTATTAATAGTTCAAGTTACGAGAAGTTCTCACATCCCCTTCAAGAGTTTGGGACTGAATAAAAGCGTCGAAATAAAGGGATATTCGAGTAACAAAGTTATCGCGAGTTGATTAATTAATTTGTTTACATTACTAAATTAGCAATCATGATTGAAATATTTTTCTGGAAATCACGAGCTCAAAAATAATTACTAAGAGAAATGAATAAGAAATGGCGTTTATGTATGAATTTCTCCTCATATTGATTTATGAAAGGAAAAAATGTTATGGATGATACTTTAATTACATTAAATTGTTGAAGCTTTAAAAAGACAGAGTTAGTTATATTTTATCAGTTGCCACTGGCGTCGGAAATAGTTTAAAGTGAGTGACAACGAACATTATGTTCCATGTCTTTTCATCCAAGTTTATTTTTAGTTCGTAGAAACAGCTGTTGACATTTTCAATGAGCGCTACCGTGTAATATTTATTTTCATTTTCTTCATTTTTGGATAATTTATGTTTACCTGCTACTCATTCTCACGCGACATTAATATTATATTTACTCTTTAACTGTAGCATGTACTTAGTTTTTTGCAGAAAATATTTCTATTTTGTAATTTTGTTTTAACCATTTTTACTTTATTACTAACTGAAATCTCTGGCAAAGATTTCCCTGCTTAACAATGTTTTAACCAGCGTTGCTTTATAGAAAATTAACTTTTTTTATGTAATTTATTTCAAAATGTTACCTATAATCTTTCTCTAACCTGTTTTTTTTTTTTTTACCACGCCAGAACTTTCTCAATTCTGTATCAAATTCCATTATTTACCTCTCATCTTAAAGCTTACGATGCCGGCTTCTGACGAAGAATAGACCCACTGCCTAAATTTTTTTTTTTTTTTGCGTCGAAAGGACCTTTTTTTCTGCTTTTATCGCACATTACTTCAATGAATAAGAATACATACCTTGAGAAGCAGTGGCGCGTTTGGATAACGTTTTGCCTTAATAACGTGAAAATCACATTTTCGGACCTGCTATGGGTTTATCGCTTCTGGTTGACTTTTTTTCACCGGGCAAAATTTGATAAAAATCTCCAAGAATATATCACCTAAACTCATAGTAAGATTTTGAACCACGGCATTTGTATTACATTAAAACCGGGAAAAAAATGTTTATTTTAGCATGAATAATATTTCTTAAAGGTGCTTTCTGTTGGTTGTTTCCTTAATACTTCATAAAAATACTGAAGTAGGGCATTAATTCATTTTCTTTTTCATCAAAGAAAAACAGCAATTCATTATGTACCTGTTTTTTGACAAATTACCGTCGAAATAAATCGAAAATTTAAATTGCTGTCTAGAGCGAAAGCTTTGTGCGGGTCACTTAGTTTAAATTAATAACTTAGACACTTTGTATTAAATACATATTTTTCTTATATTTCTTTTAATTTACAGTATAGCGCTTATTACTCCTACTTAAAATAAGACGTCATACGTTAACCGAATTATTGTGAAGAAGAGTTTTATTTTTTTACTTGGCAGAGAACTAATAGCCAGTAGAAAAGTATGCTTAAGCGTTGGGCTAAAACACTCGCCGTTAAGCAATACTACATAACCGTGGTTGTTGCAATGTGTCCGTACCTAAAACCGCTGAAATTTTATTTATACTGCATAACACACACCAAGGAAACGTACGATAGTGTAATAATGAAAAAATCTAACTAGTTTGCATTAGAAAGAGCATGGCAAAATGTGTTTCTGGAAAATAAATTAAATGCTCTCGTATCCCCATTATCGAAATATAGGACCTCAAATTCTGCTGAAATTTTAAGAAAAGTCACCAAATGTAGTGAATTCAAGGAGCAATGGAGGACATCTTGCACAAGATTTGTAGATACATGTCATAGCACATGCTGAAAGTGGAATTGCGTGATCAATTTCTGGCCAAGTCTCTAAATTTGGAGCTTTTCTTGAAATGTTTGGTAGATTTTAAGACTTGATATCATGATAACCAATAGGCCAATAGTTTTTGTGTCAAAAACATGTCTCAAGATGCTCTTTTGTTGTTCTATTTGAGCTGTTTTAATTATTACACTATCGTATGGTTACCTGAAAAGTATTGTTGGCGCTCGATGAAGGAGCCAAAAAACTTCGAATTCGTAGCACATGGGGGAGGGGCAAGAAACGTGAAGAGCAAATAAAGACTTTTACAGTGTGTTACTTATCAGGAAATTTGGTGCACATTTTCTTTTGATTTTTTTTTCGTATTGTTTATAAACAACGACGTTTCACAAAAAAGAAAAAGAAAAACTTATTTCTCCGATGCTTGAGTACAGCAACCTTTTACTCGTCTCATTTTCAACCGATTTTGAAGTGAACTCGTCCAAGACTGATCACCAATAATCACATTAAAAACGCTCACAAGGAATGCAACGTATTCTATAAATAGCTGGACTTGATGACTTCAGGACAGATTTCTCGCTTGAGTTTGTCTGGCTTTAGTAATTAAAGAGTATTAATTCTGTGCTTTCACTTCAACTCGTTTTTATCGTTCTCCATAACGAGTATTTAAAGTTCCAATAAAATAATTTTGCTTACATGTGTTCTTCCATCTTTTTATCAATGATTACTAAAGACAGAAATTTCATCAAGAAGGAATTATAAAGGAATACGTTACCTATTTCATTGCACTAGTGCATTTAGAGGACCACAGCTTTAGATTTATGGAAATAGAATTTTGAATAAGGAAATTACTTACCTAATCTGCAGTAAAAGTGGGAAAGAGGGATCCTAAAAAATAATATTCATCACAAAAAAATAGAACAACTGGTGCAATAAATGCATTGCGAAAACAAATCGAATTATTCTATTCTGCTATCATACGTCAAATCCGCTAGAGTACAGTTAGAGAAGAACGGTGCCCGTTTTGGATGATAATGATGCATATCGGGAAACTAACTTCGATTAATATTCCTTGAATGGAGGCTTCTGGATAATAAAATGTCATATTAGTTTATAGAAGACTCTTCATTGTGCTGATTTATTTGTATTCCCAATGCGTTAAAACCAATCTGATATCCGAACGGTATTATAATATGATTGGTAGCAAACTGCTTATTTCCGATGCTTTAAAAATGCACTGTAGAGCTAATATTTAGAAAAGTGCCAATTTGAGTCCCAAGTGAAATTTCACTAGTATTTCAATAACTAGTTAAAAAAATAATTTTCCCCAGAAAGAAGATAAGGTTCTGCTTTCATTTCATCTAATAACATCAGAAAAAAAATTTTTTTTTTCTTCAGAAAATATTGTTTTTATACAACAAAAATCAGTTCGGTAACGTGTCCCCAGTAGCAAAGCTTAGCATGCAAACAGGTCATGCGCACTTTCTAACTTTCCAAAAAAACGCACTTGCACAAAAAACGATTCTATTTTTACCCCTTTGTTAAAATTTTCTTCATTTTTGTTTTAATCGATTTCTGATTTTCTAGCCGATGCGAAATAAGCCTGTCCCAGGTTCCGCCGTCAGAGTGGTAACAATAACTTCCGATCTATGTTTAGGCTCCCAAAATCATTTCCTGCACCTATACCACGTGATACTGAGTACCTGGTGGGATGTTTTATCGAATCGTAATTAAAAATTTGCATTTCTGCATCTAAAATTGTAGGTAATATTTTTTAAAGTGATTTTATAAAATGTGTTTCATTTGAGTCATCAGATCGGTAACACGCTCTAAAATGCGCAATTTTTATTATTTTAAAAATTATTTTATACGTATATTTTTATACGTATTTACGTATATTTTTTACGACTTTTTATAAGTATAGTCCTTTATTACAAGTGAAAAAACCACGTGTTGGATTTTGGTTTAGTGCGATCGACTCGGAAATAAAAAAAAAAAAAACTTTGTCAGTTTGTCAGATCGGTATCAGTCAGAGCGGTAACATTGAAAAATAGCGAATATGTTACAGAACTAACTCACACGTTTCAGAATTATAAAAAGCAAAAATCATAGGTTTTAGCCATATATATTGAATATTTTTGTTCTTCAAAAATGAAAAGCAATGAGTTTTAGTACAATTGCTTCATTTGTGGTTTGTATGACCTAACAATAGAAGTTAGTAAAATAAGAAAAATTGACACTGCAGAAATTAAGTTAATTAATTATTATTATTTTATTTATTTATTTTTTATTTATTTATTTATTTTTTGGTGCTTCAATTTCTCATAACTTAAATAACTAGATAATAACTAGCATGCTAAATTTGAATTTTTGATCAAGAAATTAAATTTCCTGCAACTAATTAAAGAAAAGCAAGCAGCAAGCAGAGTTGTGTGCTGAAAAAGTTGAAGTTGTGTGTTGTTTTAAAACAAACAAATGTTTTATTAGCTTGGATTTGGTAATCTCATTATTTATTTTATCTAAAAACCTTATCGCTCATTTTTATTTCCAAGAAATGCTTTTTTATAACGAAATTTGATTTTTTATCCAATATATATATTTTAATATAAATATCTTAATTCTATGTTAAAAATGCAAGGAAATGATATCGTATTTAGAGATCTTAACTAAGACTGAAAGCATAAACTCAAATATGTAACTCATATTAACATCAGATCTGTAACATTCATCAGATCTGTAACGGCTTAAAAGTGAGTAATCTAAGAAGGGGGTAAATAACTTCCTTGACCTCCCCCCTTTTATTTTCTTGCATTTAGACCCAATTTAGACTTAAAATCCAATATTAATTTTTTTCTGCAAAAAAAATTTTGTTTTCAGAAAACTCCAACTTCAAATTGGCACTTTTCTAAATATTGGCTCTGTAATGTTTAACAATGTTCTGTAATGTTAAATGAAACGCATACAATATTTTGTTTTATGAATTTAACGATATCATAAAGGGGTGAGGGGTTCACTTTTACACTTTTTCACTTTTCTATCCAGGGTCCCCCGTACCTTCCACAGCTCGTGGTTTAACCGGAATGATTTCCTGAAGAGCGCTCCTTTTTTTTTCTTGATCCAGACCAGAAGCCGAGCAAACCCCTGGTCCAATACCTCCAGAGGCATTGATTCACTTGGAGACTTTGTGACCACGAAAACTTTTAACTTCCCCCAATCACCTTTAATGAAGACCGTGAATATTTGATCGGCTTGGATCGAACCCGGGACCCTCGGACACGAGTCCAACGTCTTATCGATCAGGCAGTTACAGGGTGGCGTACTGTGTGAGAATCACTTGTCTATAACACAAAAACCTTGTAACGCAAAGACGTTATAACACAAAAACGTAAATGCTCAAAAACGTTCAAGTTTAATTGTTTTAAAAATAATAAAAAAGAAATGCCCGTAATTAAAAATATTGATGATTTTTTCGGAAATGATGCCACGTACCAAAAAAAAATTATCAGAAATGGCAAAAAAAAAATCAATAGTTTACTCTAGCTGATGATAACAAATGTTTAATAGCAGTGTTACGTTTTGTATCAACTCATTTCCTTAAAATACTTACAATCTGTTTATAAAAGCATTACAATTTAAAATGTAATCAAATCACTTGCGTGGATTTCGGAAATATCTTTTCAACACAATTTCTCGGGCATTCTGTTTTTCTGGAACATTGTCTTTTTTTCAATTAATTTCGCGAACTATATTATAACTAACATTAAGGCAGGGATTCAAGTGAAACAGCACTGCGATCGCTTCTAATGCAATCGCTACTGGAAGTGAATTACATTATCATCAGCTTAACTTGGCACTGACGTCACTACGAGCGGAGGCAATAAGATCTCACAAGCAGTCGGCGATTTCCTCTTATTCGCCAAGTAGGCTGTGACGTTTTATCTAGCTCGTTTTTCATAGGCAAACGTCACGCTGACGTCACGATGAACGTTCTAATGTAATTCATTTCCAGTATCAAGAAACGTTCTAATGTAATTCATTTCCAGTAGCGATTGCAGTTTGCGATAGCCTGTTTCACTTGAATCCCTGCCTTAGATGTGCATCTAATGCGCAAGCAAACGAACTTTGCAATGTATAAAACATTCTATTGTAAATAAAATGTAAAAAAAAAATCTTTTCAATTCTCTAATAATTACCAAGAAGCATGTGAAAAAATTTAATGGCAAAATCTATAATGAAAATGAAATATTTATATTTCAAGAATTTTTGTGCTATAAAGGAAATAAATCAACTACAGTTCGTTTTTTTGCGTTTAAAATAACAATAATAACAATTATTACTTTTTTATTATGACTATAATAATAATAATAATAATAATAATAATAATAATAATAATAATAATAATAATAATAATAATAATAATAATAATAATAATAATAATAATAATAATAATAATAATAATAATAAAGAAGAAGAAGAAGAAGAAAAGCCAAACACAACTAAATTTGTTGAATCGAAACTACCTGATCCAAGTACTTAGATCCCCTTAAAGTCAAACTAAATGAGAAATTCGCTTCCGTTCCATAGATGTTCTTAAACTTATTTATTTTTTTAACTGGAGAAAAAAACTGCAGACTTCAAAACGAACATTAATAATTTTCATCTGAGTTGTAATCTGTGTCAAAAATAAAATCGTCATCAGCTATTGCTACAGCATGAAAAATGAAGCACTTTTTAAACTCTAGTGCAATCGCAATCGCAAGAACAGAATTGCGGAATCGGTTTCGGAAAGATTTTGGGTTAAGGAAAATTCCATTGTTATAGACGTATCAATCAAAAATTTAAACATTTTTGTTATTTTTTGTAATCAAGGAATCCGCACCAACCTTTAGGCTAGCATCGCATTATGCAAAGAAAAAAAAGTTCTAGATTTTTGTCGAACCAAATTCTATTTATGTGTGTTTAAATAAAAGTTTGATTGTTACGTCCGTAACCGTGAAATTGTCTTTAATTGATGGATAACGGAGTCGAAGTCGGTCTTTTCCCCTCCGGGGCTCCGCACCGAAGATCTCGGACTTGCCTCTGTAAATGTACTTATTTTGCAATATCAGTCTTGAGGCAGGGAAAGGAACAATGCAGCAAGCAGCAAACTAGACATTCAGATTTTATTATTTTACTAGCTTATTACACGGCGTTGCCCGGGTTCTTATTAATACAACATAGTAGTTCCTAATAGTGGTTTAAATAGTGTTGAATACAAATAATTTCAGCAGTAATTGTTTTGGACTTATTTCATGCTAAAATGAAATATGTGACCCTTAAATTGATAATTCATTTTTAATCGTAATCTTTGTTGGAAAATACTCATATTTAAATGCGTTAAATTTTATCAATTTGTACGCTTAAAGGCTTATCTCTATATTTCTATTACTGTATTCAAAATTGAATGAAAATGGACATTTTTAGACAAAAAATCTGAATTTTGAGCTTTTTGGATTTTTTTTAAATTTCAAAACTCCACCGAGGGGAATTCTAGTGCATCAAGGAATCTCTGTGCCAAGTTTGATAAAAATCCTATGGAAACTGAATAACTGGATTTGTATAAGGAACAAACATACATACATTTTATATGTATAGATTTTTTTAAAGATAGGAATGGAAACAAACTTTAAAATGTTGAGATTTACAAAAAAAAAAACACTACTAAGTCGCATTCTTTCTGAAGCAAAAAAAGATCTATGCATTTTTTCCAAGATCTTACACATTTCTTAATAGCTTGCAAAAAAAAAAAAAAAAATAGAAGAAGAATGTCTTCTAAAGGTAATCTTAAAAGCTCCTTAAATTCAAGTTTTTAACTGGATAAATGCAATTAGTTTTTTTTTTTTTAAATATTGATTTCCAGATGCTGATATCTATGAAAATTTTTATACACATTAAAACAGAATTGCTTCATAAGTAGTAAATTTGAATAAAATAAATTATAATATTCTCAAGACGTTTTTATGATGATTTTTTTAAATAAATACTTCTGAAAAGAATTCTAAAATTCTTTGAAACAATGTTTCTAAATTGAATCATGACATTCTCATTGCGATTTTTTTCTTTCGTTTATTTAAAAAGCAATCTATATAAATAAAACAGAGAATATATATCTGTGTACATGTTCCCTATACAAATCCACAGTTTACGTTGGATCTGCACCAAATATGGCAGAGGCATTTTTGCTCTCTCCTGAAAAGTAAGGGAAGGAACATTGATATACCGACTCTGGGATACAGTTTTTGTCATTTGGATTTAATCATTTGACGAAAGGTGTATTTTTTGAGTTACTAGTCACGTATAATAATGCAGTGAACTCTCACTTATACGCCGACCCAAGGGACCAACAGACAAAGGCGCATAACTGAGAGAGACGCATAAGCGAACAGGCCTATTTAAAGGTCTAAAACGCAACATAAATTCTAATGAGAGCATGAATAAGAATGTTTGTATAGAAAAGGGACATATTACTGCGGTTTGGCATTTGGCAATTACTGTAATGTAACATCAATGATAAAGAGAAAGCAAAAATTGTAGCGTACCTAATCACAAATTGTTCCCTTTAAAACGATACATAATAGATAATTGTCCCTCTCCGAATTCTAGTTCATACGGAAAAAAGGCCTTCCGTGAGCAATAAAGGCGAAAGATTAAAGAAGAGAGTGAAGAAACATGCTTATTTTTTAAAGAAAATAAAATAAATGTTTAATATTTTACAAAAAATTCAGCGCATAGATGAAATATTTATCTTTAGAGCGACAAATAAACGAATCCCAGGTAGCACAAATAACCTTTAAACGCTTTATAAACGTTTTTAAGCGGTTGTCACAACGTTAATAACCATCCCAAGTAGCATCAACTCATCGGATTTTGCTCGGCCGATCATCGAACTCCTCGTAAACTGATCCAGTAACGCAGGATGACATCGTTCCGATCAGTATCCGAGCACGGTTTTCGATGAGTAACTTTTCATCGGAAAGTGATATCCTTCCGATCAACTTTCCCGATGAAAATAAGCTAAGCTATATTCCATCGGAAAACAATATCCTTCAGATCAAATTTCCCGATGAAAATATGCCGAGCTATATTTCATCGGAAAACGATATCCTTCCGATCAAGTTTCCCGATGAAAATTAGCCGAGCTATATTTCATCGGAAAACGATATCCTTCCGATCAAGTTTCCCGATGAAAATTAGCCGAGCTATATTTCATTGGAAAACTATGTCCTTCCGATCAAATTTCCCGATGAAAATTAGCCGAGCTATATTTCATCGGAAAACGATATCATTCCGATCAAGTTTCCAGATGAAAATTAGCCGAGCTATATTTCATCGGAAAACGATATCCTTCCGATCAAATTTCCCGATGAAAATTAGCCGAGCTATGTTTCATCAAAAAACTATATACTTCCGATCAAATTTCCCGATGAAAATATGCCTAGATACAGAAAATTGGAAGGTATGGGGGTCTCTGGAGTGCTAAATGCTAAATGTCAAGCTACAGATTTCATCGGAGAGAGGTCGTAATAATCAAATTTTCCGATGAAAATTTTCCCAATCTCAAATTTTTATTAAGTATGCAGTGTTGGTTTCATTAATCGTAGACTTGGTGGCGTGGTGGTAGAGCGGTGGCTTTCCGCGCCCGATAACCCGGGTTCGATCCTGGAGTTGGCCAGTCGCACCTGGTTGGGGGATCGCAATACGATTGCAAAAGGTTGTACCTCTTCTGCAGCCTAATTTGAAAGAAAAAAAAAGAAAATGATCCAAAATTTATCTCCACGGAACTAAACTGCTCGTATATTGATCCAACTCTCATTGTATTTTGATCCAAAATTTATCGCCACGGAACTACACTGCTCATACATTGATCCAACTCTAATCGTATTTTGATTCAAAATTTATCGCCACGGAACTACACTGCTCGTATATTGATCCAACTCTCATCGTATGTTGATCCAAAATTCATCGCCACGGAGCTACACTGCTCGTATATTGCTCCAACTCTCAACGTATTTCGAGAAAAACTCATCGGATTTTGCTGCTCGGATTCTGTTTGGCCGATGAGACATATTGGAGCAATTTCCGATGAGAACTCATCGGAATCCGATCATCGGCCGATGAGAATTTCATCGGGTTTCGATGAATGGCCGATCATCGGCCAATGAGATTG
This sequence comes from Uloborus plumipes, assembly GCA_038373865.1. NCBI lineage: Eukaryota > Metazoa > Arthropoda > Arachnida > Araneae > Uloboridae > Uloborus > Uloborus plumipes. The sequence goes on along the minus strand of JAXGGA010003295.1, from coordinate 21,175 downwards.
TGCTGCTATGGATTTTACAACCTTTAAAAAACGAAATGTGCTACTTGGGAATGATAGTACCACTATTATGCTATAGAATGTGCTGGGACCATTGAAACCCGTCGTATAAGTGAAAAATGTGCATAAAGGAGGTGGTGTATAAGTGAGAGTTCACTGTATCAAAATCTATATTGATTGATAGGCAACTAGAGAAGCTCGGCTTCTTTGTTGAAAAATGTAAGTACAGTTGCATAAAAACGAAAAGAAAACTACAGAATTCCAAAAACAAAGTACAACAAAATCCTACGTTACACGTGACGCAAACGCACGTGTGCTCATAATGGAAAAGTGTTCGCGTGAATTGCTCTCAAACCCTTTTCATTGGCAACTAAGATGCATTTTAAAGAAAGCAGCCTTGCGTGAAATCTGTCTCCGGTTCCAACCTCCCCGCGTTGCAGTGTTTGGAACGCATTGTGAAGAAAAGATCCTTTCTCCTTAGTTAACACGATGTGAAATTTATTTGCCTTCCTTTTGTAAATCAGGGACTGTGAGATGGAGAAAATAAGTTCTAAATCAGTAGTAAGCCTTTAAAATAAGTAGAGGAAACAATTTGTGTAAACATTAAGACAATAGTATTAACAATAAAATGATCTGTGAGTGTTTATTTTAGCAAAACTAAAACTTTATTATGGTCTTAAGAATGTTTACGAAAACAACTTGATTTTTAAATTGAGGTTATTTTAATTTTTATTTGCGATTGTGTGCTACAAATAATAAGGTCACATTATACGACATCTTGTCGTTTATATTGAGAACATTCTTTTTTGTCATTTCAAATTAGTTTCACTTTTTGTTAATAACTAAAAGTCTACGAATGTTTGAATTGTGTATTTTTTTACCTTTAAATTTATAAGCGAAATTAAAACTCAATGTTTGCTTTCAAGTGACATTGTTGCAATTATATGATGTTGCATGACTCAGAATCTGCTACCTTAAGCTGTATAGGGTTGGAAAAGAGAGAACTTTGGTAACCAAATTTCTTAATGATTTTAGATTTTTTAAATGTTTTTAATGTTATATAATTTTAAGACTTTTAGATTTTTTGTGTGTGTATATTTGTAGTATTTTTATTTTAGATTTATGTGCGTTTTTAATGCAATTGTGTTTTATCTTCTTCACTGGTCCATGTCCATGTCTTTTGTCGTGTATACTTGGGGTAATAAAAAAAAAGAATTTGCTACAAGTAACTGCGCTCATTATTTAGCACTTCTAAAAGCTCCCGGATTGAGTTTAAAATACCGATTCCTATACCTAGATATGTTCTATATAGGGCTGCAAGGTCAAAGAAACTGGATTTTGTTTACACGTAAAAAAATTTCTAAAAAGACATCTCTGTGTTCACCTGATGTGAAGTTTTAGCAGTGAAAGTTTATTTCAATGCACGGATGGGAATCGAGAGATTAGCACGCATGCGCAAGTTCACAACACTATTTCGGTATAGCTTCGATTAGTGTCTCTTTTAACCACCCTCATTTTTAGTGCGCTTTTATTAGTTTCACATGTGGGTTGGTATGTAACTATGAATAAAACATAAAATTCACGTTCTTTACATATATAAAAGTAATAAATTTAATACTATTATTAATACCAAAGGCTAAACTGTATTGCACGTTGATGTATTATAAGTGTTTTAGTTGTTTGTGTATGTAACTCTGAATAGAAGATAAAATTCACGTTCTTGCAAATATTAAAGTAATATATTTAATACTATTATTAATATTAAAGGCTAAACTATATTTATATTGATGCATTATAAGTGCATCGAAAAGCGTATTTTTTAGTTTTTTTAAACTAATTTTAAGATTATTTTTAAATCATAGGTCGTCCTTTTTCATGATATAATTAACTGCTGTTTGGTAATTCATATTACAGCAATATCAATAGAGTTTTGCACATTGAGAAAATATTTTCAACTAACTATGAAAGAAGCAGTCCAAAACCTAAAACTGATAATAATTGAAAAAAATCTCAAAAGTATGGTTAAAATCTTCTATTTTTAGTGCTCAATGCAAATCAGTGAAAGTGATGCTTAAAATGTCTTTCTCAAGTGCAAAAATCTTTTGAAATCTCACCCTCAAACATCAAATAAAAAATCCGGACAGTTTCGTAGTGCCTGTCAAATGTTTTCGACGGTATATTTGAAATAGCTTCCAAACCAATCCAACGGAGGGAGAGATTCAGCTCATATAAAAAAAGCAGAGTTTGTAAACAAGAAAGTAAGTTCATTTAGTTCCGGACAAAACTTTAGCACTATTTTTAATACTCTTTTATCAGTTTCACATGTGGGTTTGTTTGTATGTATGTATGTAGCTCTGAATAAAAGATAAAATTCACATTCTTTGCAAAATATAAAAGTAATATATTAAATACTATCATTAGCGCTAAAGGCTTATATTATATGTTAATGCGTTATAAGTATTTCAGTTGGTCGTGTGTGTACGTAACTCTGAATAAACGATAAAATTCACGTTCTCTGCAAATATAAAAGTGATGTATTCAATACTATTATTAATACTAAAGGCTAAACTATATCACATGTTGATGGATTACAAGTGCATGTAATTTTAGCGAATATTCAATAGTTTTGAAAATCAGAGGGAAATCAGTTAGAGTACCATGAAATATAGTTTGATTAACTCTAAACGCGTATTTTTAATTTTTTATCTATAATTTGGTTATTCTATTTTTCTTCTCTTTATCTATTCATTTTTCTGCGATTTGTGTGTTGGAAAAATAAACTAATTACAATCAAAGTCATAGAAATGAAAAATAAGGGATTTTTAAAATATCTCACTATGTTCGGACAAGTTTTTTTTTTTAATGACAAAACATTTATTTTTTGGTGTTTTTAGAAAAAGGAGCGTAAAATTAGTTAAACAAAAATTATAAATACTGCCAACTATTATCTACTTTGTAGCAATGGGGCAATTTTTGTGTATTTTAGCTTGAAAATCGATAAATACTAAACGGGCTGTCATAACCACAATTTTGCATGAAAATTTACAAATTTTTATTTATATTTGAAACTTTCCGCACTACTTTAAAGGCGAGCCCCCTGTCGACGAGTAGTTTATTTAAACTTTCCTCAGCACTTTAAAGCCCGTGCAACGCCGGGCGCCACAGCTAGTATCCTTTAATTTTTGTTTTGAGTTTGAACATCGAGTCCTACTTAAACAAAAAACAGCCGTGGATCCAAATTAAAATGACTTTTTCTCCTCTTCTAGTTACAGTAGGAACAAAATTCAAAAGGTTTCCGAGAGAAAAAAGTTCCTTTTTTCTAAAGCAAATATAAAAAAAATTTTGAAATTTTAGTCAAAAATCGACTTTTCAAGGTAGTGGGATACATTAACGCTTATTTTAGCTGCGATTCTCAAATCTGATGTCCCCAATGGAACATTTTCATTCCATAGTTTAATCATAAGAATCGTTTGATTCAGGAATACAGGCGGAACGACAATACAAACATCACGCCTGCTCTTCTGTTGCTTTGTTTGCTTCATTAGTTCAGAAATTTAGTTCAGACATGCAAGTACCAGGATTTCTGACAATTCATCCATCAGGGAACACGCTGATTGGTTACCGAACGTCAAAATCACTGCCGCATCTCTAAAAGCAGCTGTTGTTTTCCAGATTCTTCCATTTAATACTGGAGAATTTAATTGTATGCGTTTCGCTTGAGGTTACAACAATGAGTTTGTTTTCGAATTTAAAATGATATAATGGCAGAGGTAAGAGTATATATGTCTTAAAACAAATATTTGTAAAATTCTTAGTTTGAGCTAGATAAATAGGTGATGATTGTTTGTAACAGTTTATGTTTCATAAACTTTGTGATTAAAGGAATGTAAACAATTGTGCTCAATTCTCTACAATAGAAAATGAAACGATTACACAAAATTTCACATTGATAAGTAATGAGAACAAAACTTACTGCACAAGCACATTCATTTTCAAATATATATATATATATATATATATATATATATATATATATATATATATATATATATATATATATATATATATATATATATATATATATATATATATATATATAGTAGAAAGATAAAACATTAGAAGATTGAAAGGGAATTATGAACTACTCAAGAAAGTATACTTTTCAAGTAGTTGATTGTTCTTTCATTTAATCTAGTACGTTTGAGTAGTTCCTTGTTCGTTTATTTAGATTAGGTTTTGATATTTACTTTGTAATGTTTCAGAAATTTATCTTTTTATGTCTTTTACGGCTTGCTTATGTAATATATAAAACTTTCAGTACCTCTTTTGTTTGTCTGTGAGATGTTGGGGACTAATATTGTATAATTGATTTAGACTTTTGCCAGCAACATTCTAGAAACATCTCATGAGTATTCCTATGCTTAGGCAGTTTCCCCTAATGAGGCTCCAGGATCTTTTGGGAATTTTTGATTTTCAATTCTCTATGTTTTATACTTCTACTATATTAACTACCAGACTCAAGCTGAATCTGGGGCCTGTTGAGCTGTGTGATTAAAAATCTTAGTGCATAATGTCTGGAACTGGTTTTATAATACTAATTAATAAGTACATATTCTCCATTAAGAAAAAAAATAAGGACCAAGTAAACATTTTCATCAGATTTTATTCACTTTAATGAGTATATCTGACCAAATTATTAGCTTCACATTCAAAAAAAAATCAATAAGGACCTTCGTCGCTTTATGGTATAGCTTCTCCCTGTATGACACACTAATTCACCGCCAATTACCTTTTCCTATTTGCCGAAAAAGAGGAAACATTGTCTATTTCGGCGGTCAACTTACCAGAGGATCACTATACCCAATCTTTCCGTAGTGTTTAACTAGGGAAACATAAACAACATAAAAAGTCAATTTTTGCTTAACAGTGAAACAAAATTATTTATTTCGTGATTGTCATAACTTATCAATAAATATTTCCTTCACCTTAACTAATATATTTTTTTCAAATATTGTCCTTGATGTGGGTAGATTCTACCATCAATTGTCCAACTTTGAATGACAATTCCTAAAGCTTCAATCTAAAAATCATTGAACTGTTCTGGAAAAGCCTTGTCTTCATGATAATTAATTCCTTAATCAGTTAATTAGTTTTGAGCGTGTTTATTTTACAGACAGCCTTTATTTACTGCCTTCCTGCTTTGCTTAGAAATTTAATCAGATATTCCACGCAACGAATAAAGAGAGTGAATGATTTCATTCTCGAGAAACTTTTCTTAAAAGTTTACCGAGTTCTTGGAAAGGTCATGGTCAAAATCCGGATGTTTTAAGCGAGTTAAACTTACCAATGACTTCTCTATTTACTTACGACATAAAGCGGGTAAAATTATGCCAGTGGGGGCACGCTAAGAGAGATTTTGAAAATGAAATGCACTCAACCGGCTAAAATCGTCAAATGCGCTGCGAAAAATAAGCTATTGTTTTTACAGTACAATACTGGCAGCAGAGGTTCCAGTTTAAAACTGAAGAAGCACAGTAATAAACTGTAAAATTGAAAATGTAAAATAGCTATTTTACAGTTTATTACTGTAAAATTAGCAATAATACCATGAAATTAGCTGTATTTGATGTAAAAAAACAGTATAATACTAGCAGCAGAGGTTCCAGCTGCTGTAAAATCTATAGTAATAAACAGAGAAACTAGCAATTTTACAGTTTATTACTGTAAAATTAGCTATATAAAACAACTATATAAGCTATATAAACAACATCTATTTTTGTAACCATAATCCTTTCTGCTAATAGTACGAGATCCAACTAAGGTTCACCTACCCTCATCGGTTTCCTAATAAGTTATATATAAAAAATGTAGGTAAAAATGTTGCAAACACAGCAGTATAGAGATGTCTAAGCAAAAGTAATCCAATCATAGGGTTGTCGCAATTTTAAAATTTTAATAATTGGGTATATCTGTAGATTTGCTACAAGTATCTTCAAATTAAAGAAGAAATTTGGCAGAAAACTAAAATGTCTACAAATTTCTTGCAGATTTTTTTGAAGGCACATAATTTTTCACGGCACATAATTTCTGAGTCGCATAATCATTTGCCTGATAAAATGTCAAGTTTTGAGTCGAATAAACGTCATTTAAGAGAAATTTAGATCCTCTATATTTTTCAAATATTTGTGGAAAATATTTGCAAATTCCTGCCAACTTCGAAGATAACTACAGATAATCTGCAGAATTACATAATTACTGGAACTTTAAATCGCAACAACCCTATGATTGCACCACTTTTGCTTAGACAGCCGTATGCCATCATGTTAGTAACATTTTCATATACATTTTAATGAGAAAATCGATGGGGGTAATTCAACCTACATCGGTTCTCAGTCAATAAGGAGTTAATTTTAAATTTCACTATATGGGATATTCTTTTTTTCTTTTTTTTTACCGTAGTTTGAAAATATATGCCGTGAATGGACTTTTTGATCAATGTAAATGCTCTCTAAATAAGTTTAAACGACGAATAACTTCTTCAAGTGTGTCATGCCAAAGTTTTAATAGTTTTTTTTCCCGGGTGGAGGTGGATTTTTGTTTTATTCTAATTGTTATGCTTCTTTTAACCAAACTATGTTTTCTCTGTTGCGATGGGTAGGAACTTTGAGAGACAGCTGTTTTTGTTCCAACAGCGATTTTTTCATTTTACTTGGCATATGTTTAGAGATTAGATTAAACTGTGTGTGCATTTTTAAATACAAAATTACTTTTTTATTTCCTGGTTAAGAGAAGAGAGAGTTTCGAATAAACCCTGAAGAAGGGCTTAACACAGTTGGGTTATATTTCTCGTATTTTCCAAAAGAACAATTCCATTTACACTACGAGGGAAAAGATTAAAGACGACATTAAATTGAAAAAAAATCGATTCATTTCTCACGTTTGTTAATTTTGATAAATGATACGTTATACGTGTGATTTTTCAATTTCAAGTGACTTCGCGTACTTTACAGCGGTTGTAAAAATTGTGCACACTATTGGAAATTTTTATTATGCTTACAGTAAATGTTTTATTTTACGAACTGTAAACTCGTATGAATCATTGCAAAGAGGATTTAATATTGAACTCAAGAAAAAGAAATCAAATGTTTGCAACACAAAAAAGGTTAAAGGTCAAATTTCAAAGTTCAATTCTTCTGAAGTGTAAAATACCGCACCTCACCAGTAAAGGTTTAAAAAGCATTCAGAAAAATTGGACTTTCTGTCTTAAAACCACCATTAACGTCGTAATGTAAATGATGGTATCGAACCAATTGTCCGTCTAACGAGAATAGATTAGACACACTAAAAATCCCTGAGAAACAATCTTTGAGACCACATACTTAATGTTTCAATTAGTGTAGAAAATGAGAAAACTATCACCCTAAAATATTGTCGAAATCCAAAACCTGAAAGAAATCCGAAACAATTCTTTCTGTAATGAGTTTCTTAGTATTGGCTGTGCAAGAAGGAAGAAAATTAAAAGTATTAAGAGAACTCGTTCTCATATTGCTTCTTAAGGATGGGAAACAAAAACTGCTACTCCTGTTCACATCCATAAGAATATTCGTTAATCAGTTCATCCAAAATATCATATGCCTGTACTTTGAAAAGAAGTTAGGTTAATTTTTTTATTAGACATGCTGGAAAATTGGTTTTTTATGACCTTTAGAAATATGCTAGTTATAGAGATAAGGATAAGTTTGGACTGTTGTAAATGCATGATTAGCGTTATAGAAAAATTGCAATGATTAGAATCTTGCAGGCTGAATAAGTTCAACAAGACACAAATATTCAATGCAATTCGCAGACTTACAAATATCCAACTTCTTTATTTTCAGACAGGTATGCTTTATACTTAAGTTACTAAAAGAAGAAAAATATCGTTTACGCCACAGTAATGTTTTTCTTATTTAAACTTTACATTTTAATAGAGCTTTTAATGTGTTTGAATGATGTTTCTTATCTTTTTACTTCCTTTTACGTAGTAAAGGAAGTATTGTGATCGCAAAAAAAAAATCACTCAAATTTGAGTCTAAATTTTGATTTTGCTCACCCCCGAATGAATGTTCAGTCATTTTTTCGACCTGTCAGCACGTACATATGTACCTACCAACATATTAGCAGCCAAAAAGTCCTTTTCAACCACCCCCGAGTTAATTACGACGAGTTTTCTCGTGACGTCTGTATGTATGTATGTGCGAATGTATGTGCGTAGTGGGTCGCATAACTCAAAAACTATATGCCGTAAAAGCTTCTAGCTTGGTATGTAGGCTCTGAGGATGGTCTAGTTGTGCACCTCCCCTTGTGGTTGCATTTGAATGTTCCCAAGGGGGTGTTTTACCCCTTTTTGGGGTAAATCAGTGTTAATTTCAATGCAGACTCAAGTGATATGAATTGGCGCGACCACTTGGCGATATGTCGCCAAGCTTTTGGTCGCCAAGTGTTGGACGCCAACTTGGCGACATATCGCCACGTTGGCAACAAATTTGGCGAAAAAATTATTTTTTGAATTTGAGTTCAACTTGGCGCTATTGGCGATATTTTGCGAAAAATTCACTGAATGATATTAAAATCAGCAATATTTAGAAAATTAACCATTGTAAAATATTTTTTGCATTGTTTCGTGGCAGATTAGGGGAGTAAATATTTGAATGTTACCTTGCTCACTCCAAACACCTTTTTTAACACTTTACTAAGAAATTTATACGTAAAAGGAAGTATTGAGGGGTCCGTACCAGATTTTTTTGTGTTTATTTGGTCGATTATTTTACATTATAATCTGCCGAATCTCAATATGCCGAATGAAACTCCGAATTTGACCAAATGTGACAAAAAAGAACAACAAACCATCAACATAAATACACACCTACATCTAACGAGAAAATGCTTTGCATCATTAAAGTAGTAAAAAAATAATAACTTTAACATTGCGATACGGTATTCACATTTTCCGAACCGTATTAAAAATTTGTCAAGTAAAAAAATTTTTATCACGGGAAATCACAGGAGGTCAGTGTGACCTCCCATCGGCGCGTCCTTGAACACAGTCGCGTTTTTTATCTAAAATCTAAAACTCGCATATACCTTTACTCTCACACATACTCAAAATACTAACAACAACTGTCTTACAACTATTGAATAATTCGTACAGTAAATATTCAACTAATCAAGCTAATTATCGACTAAAAAAGAAGAATAAAATTCAGCTAAATGCCATTTCCTCTTATACAATACAGCAAAAATCCTTAAATTAAAAAGTTTTCCCGGAAAAACTCACTGAACATCATTCATTACCTATGTCACGAATCCACATTTTGAAGCAACCGCACTGCTTTCAAACGTAGAAACGTTTTTCTTTTCATAAAATAACTAAAAGATTCAAAAAAGGAAAAATACACAAATCATAGAATCCGCACTAAATCCAAGCATTAAAGACATCTGATAGAATGTCTGCAATATCAGATTAGAAGAGAAAGAACAATAATTATTTTATTTTCGCAAACCATACTTCCAGTAAATCTTGAGCTTGTTTCGCTTGAAGGAATTATTTAAACTTTTTATAAAAATAAGCAAAGGTGCATAATGTTTGTCTAGACATTGGACATCGATTTTTTTGTGCCAGCATATCGATTGCGGAAAACCGTTTGTCTGAGTATTGTTACAAATTTTATAAATAGTTGTCTGTTTTTTGTTTTAACGTCCTTAACTTTTAGTAATTTTGATAAATTTGGGACTTGATCCAAAGTTTCAAAACTTTTTCTCAAAATTACCTTACTTTTTAAAACTTAACATGCATGTTGGTTGTTACTTCGTACCGCTAAACATAGAAGGCTATTTGATTGGCAAGAAATTAAAGAAATGTCTCCAAGTTGGCCAAGAGATATGGCTAAGAATCGCCAAATGTTGCCAAAATAGGCGACATTTCAAGCATAGCTGATAAGTCTGGAATTAAGTAAATCCCTTTGCTATATCGTGCTCATCGAGAGACAGCAAAAAGCGCAATGTATCCGAAACCACCATATATCCGAAGTCATGGGAAGTGCCTATTCATTTAACATAAAAATTAATGATGTGAGCGTCTACAAAAGTTTTCGTTTGTTGACACCATTAGAAAGCCTTTTTAAGACAGAGCAGAAAATATTAGGTTGGTGCGTATGAAATGTCGGATTCTCTTTACATGCGGACGTTTGTCTCCCTGTTTTCGTTATACTTTTGTTTTTGGCATAACCTCATTCATAGTCGTATTGTCCATTGCCAGAGACTCATTTCAGCAAAGTAAGTTTTCTCGAAAGTCTTCCCTTTTGTTATTTCTTTTGAGTTTATTGCCGATATGAATTCTGCTGACACGCGAAACTGAACGAACTGGAATATGAAGTTTTGCAGCATCCACCATATTCACCGGATCTCTCGCCGACCGATTTTCATTTTTTCAAGCATTTAGAGCTGTTTTTAAGGGGCAAACACTATGAAAACGAAGACAGTCTAAAAAACTCGATATCAGAGTTTATTAATTCTAAAGACCAAAATTTTTTTAAGACAGGCATCTACGCTTTAAAATCTCGTTGGGAGAAGTGTATTGAAGCGAATGGAGCACACTTTGATTGAATAAACAGATTTTGAAGAAAGATATGCAGTTTTATATAATCACCTAAGAATCCGACATTTCATACGCACCAACCTAATAACATTAGTTTAATAAAGATAATAACATATGATATGTGAATTTAAAGTATTTCTAGTTTTTTAATGAAAAAAGAATCCAAAGTTGCAAGTTAAATAGAAGCAAATTTTGATGAATGAAAAAATACAAACTCTTTGTTCATTTACCAAAAAAAAAAAAGAAACTACTTTTTCCTCCTTAAGATACGCAATATTCTTAATTTATAAAGCGGTAAGTTACTCCTAAGGGAGAGACATGAGCAATACACCGCCAACTCGGTTATTCCATCTAAGGACTGCAGTTTCGTGCTTGTTGGCACTCATCAGCCTGGAATAGGATGCAACCGAGCTGGAGGCAGAAATCCTCCTGTAGAAGCAAAGAGAGCTAAAAAAAACTGGTAGCTAATGTAAATTTAGAACACCAACGAGAGACCGCACAATAGGGTGGGGCGAAAAATAAAAAGTTTTTCAGATCAACTTCTAATAGTTGCCAAAAGTTGTCTTTGGTAATAGTTAGCTTTTGTGCAAAATTTGAGAAAAATCGGTTAATATCTTCAGGGGGCGCTGCGATCGCAAAGTTTTATCATAGCTTTGTTATGTATTTTATGGTTAAATTATCAAAAAGAATGCCTTTAGCTAGTTTCTTTGCGTTTTTTTTACTCAAAAGATGTTTTCATGCATTAAAAGTATATAAAATGACTCACAAACGTTATTTTATATGATATATTTATATTTCAATCATTTAAAAAGAAACAAAAACGTGAAAAAAAGTGATTTTTTTTAAATATAAATATATCATATAAAATACTGTTTGTGAGTCATTTCATATGTTTTTAATGCATGAAAACATCTTTTGAGTAAAAGAAACGCAAAGAGACTAGCAAAAGGCATTCTTTTTGATATTTTAACCATAAAATCCATAACAAAGCTATGATAAAACTTTGCGATCGCAGCGCCCCCTGAAGATATTAACCGATTTTTCTCAAATTTTGCACAAAAGCTAACTATCACCAAAGACAACTTTTGGCAACTATTAGAAGTTGATCTGAAAAACTTTTTATTTTTCGCCCCACCCTACCGCACAATGGTACGGTACAACTCATAAATTTAAGGCAGAAAATGTAAATTCACACATTATTACAAACGTTGAAGGTCAGGTATACAAGAGCGGTTGATTCATATGCGTCAGATTTTTACAGACAAAAATAAGATCGAATACATTCTTGTTACCCTAATGTATGATTTTTAAAAATCTTTCATTACCATGATTAGCAAAGTCAATTTAAGAGTACTAATAAAAGAAAAGAAATATCAGAAAGTTTTCTAGTTTGAAAACGAAAAAGTCAAATACGCTTTATTTGTGTTGTTAAGAGTTAATTAAAATTGTTTAAACAATTTATTTTAGTTAACTAGCGTCCTTTGATTAAAAATATATATATAAACTGCTGCTCTAAGAAATTCTAAATTCAATCTTATTTTACCGTGTAAGTTATTTTTATTTCTTTGCTTGCTTTTTTTATAATTTTTATTTTCTCAACTATCGCTTTTTCATCCCCCTACCTTAACATTTAAAAAATGTATGCCTTAAAAATGATCCCCCCACCCATCTCTTTAAGTTAACTTTAAAAAAAATAACAAAAATGATGAAAAACGTAAATACATACAAACATTAACACGCTTGGGGGAGGGGGGATCCAGTGCGCAGTGTTTTTCAGCTTGAGCACTCTACAATTACTCTTTTTTTTTATTATTTCTATTTCTTGAAAGAAATAGATTCTTGAAAGCTGAAGAAAATTTTTGTTTTCTTTAAAAGATGCTTGAGTTCACTAAATCTTTTTTTTACTTCATTGATTAAACTTATTTTTATTCGCGTATTAAAAAAAAAACGATGTGAAATTATCGCATATGAATCAACTATGAAGCATAAATTTTATTAATGATCTTAGTTCTTTAAAAGTTTTAATACAAAAACTCTTCAAAATCAGCTTTCAAAGAGACAAAATCAGCTTTCAAGTTTAAATTGATTATCAAGCATATAAAATTTTTATTCAGCCGATAGGGATACCGACATAACTTTATTCGCAGTGATAATGTAAAACCTCACAAATGTGTTGATATATTCAATGTTCTTTATGACTTACTGGCCCTGTAAAATTCACAGCAAATAATAAGTGTAAAATAACATGCAAAATTAATACATAATAAGTTACTTAAGAACCACTATTCATATTACTATAGTGCCGTGCTAAGCACAAAAGTCGTATCTGCACTTTTTAACAAAATTGAGTTATCGCCACCAGGTGGATCTTTGTGACGTATTTTACCTAAGGCAGGAATTCAAGTGAAACAGGCGATCGCAAATTACAATCGCTACTGGAAATGAATTACATTAGAACGTTTCTTGATAAAAATATCGTGACGTTTGCCTATGAAAAACGAGTTAGATAAAACGTCACAGCCTACTTGGCGAATAAGAGGAGATCACTGACTGCTTGTGAGCTCTTATTGGCTCCACCCGTAGTGACGTCAGTGCCAAGTTAAGTTGATGATAATGTAATTCACTTCCAGTAGCGATTGCAATTCGAAGCGATTGCAATGGTGTTTCACTTGAATCCCTGCCTAAGTACAAAATTATATGGTCATTTGAGAATAGGAAATATTTTTTAAAAAATTCTGAAAAAGTTTCATCTGAATGAAATACATGGTGGCGCAAAACTTTTACGAGTTATATCTCAGTTTGAGCTCAACTGCAGGTACCACTTTTGCGCTTAGTATAGCAGTATAACAGTTTCTCTTGATGACTATAATATAGTTATAATTGACTGATTGATATATATATATATGTATATATATATATATATACATTTATCTATCCAAATTTGAAAATTTGCATACTAGATAGCAAAAGGCTTCTGATAACGACAGTACCAGGTGTGTAAGTATGAAACCGGAATTTCCCATAAGTGGCGCTAGATGTCGATGTAGTTACCGACTCATCACGTCAGCGGTGTCTTGTTATTGTATTGATATCCAACAAAGATTTCCAACTCACAATAACACGAGTTTCACTCAGTAGCATTAGTTTATTAGAGATAAACATGTCGAGTTTTGTGCCAACAAATTACGATTTGCCGACATCACTAGTTTTCTGTTTTCATCTGAAGAAAACCGCAGCTGAATCGCATCGAATGCTTGTGGAGGCGTATATGGTGAGCATGCTTTAGGTAAAACACGGTGTTTCGAGAGGGTTCAAATGGTTCAGAAGTGGCGATTTTGACGTGAGGAACGAAGAACGTGGAAGACCACCGAAAAAGTTTGAAGACGCTGACCTGCAAGCCTTGTTGGACAAAAACCTGGGGAAACTGTCAAAACTGAACGCTACCGACAATAAATGACCAATTTGAATCGAGCTTTGAGTGCAAAACGACCAAAATACCAACAAAGACAACACAAGGTGATTTTGCTGCATGACGACGCACCAGCACACAAAGCAAAACGGGTCTAGGAAACGATAGAGTAGTTCCGTTGGGAGATTCTTTTGCATGCGGCTTACTCACCGGACCTTGCCCCATCCGATTATTACTTGTTTGCATCGATGGGATACACACTTACTGAGCAGCGCTTGACTTCTTACGAAGCTGTACGAAAATTGCTCGATGACTGGTTTGCCTCAAAAGATCAACAGTTCTTATGGCGCTGAATCCACAAATTGCCAGAATGATAGCAAAAATGTATAGATAGCGACGGACAATACTTTGAGTAAGGTACTCTGTATCATATTATTACAATAAACGTGTTTTTCCTGTAGAAAAATTCCGGTTTCATACTTACACACCTGGTAATTACATCGTCGATGGTAGATTGATGAGGAATTTTTTGATAGAAAAAAAAACATTACTTTACTTTTTACAGTAAAATACAGCTAATTTTATGGTAATAAACTGAAAATTGCTAATTTTACAGTAATAATTTATTACCGTGCATTTACAGTTTCAAATGGAGCCTCTATGCTGCCAGTATTATACTGTTTTTAAAGTATAATAAAGCTACATTTGAACTGTAAAATTGTTAGTTTTACAATTAGTTACTGTGCATTTTACAGTTACAAATGGGAACCTCGGCAGCCAGTATTATACTGTAAAAACAACTGTTCATTTTTTGCAGTGTAATGTATCAATTGGCACAGCAATTAGTTGCTTTATACAGCACAATATACTGTAAAATACTTATGTACTTAAACTACTCCATTTTACTGCAATACTTCAATTTTTTTTCTGAATTCTTAACAGTATAATATGTTTTAATGTTAGTGTCCGCGAACACGTTATAAAATCGTGTAGCATAATTTCTAATACTTACAGATGTGACTGTAATACGCGAATGCCCCATAAAAAAAAAGCTCCATAAATGTTTTATGTATGCTACGTAACAACTTTAGGGAATGAAACAAACATTCAACAAAAAGTTATTGTCTCAAAAATGTAGAAAAACTAAAATCCCACCGCAATTTCCGTGTACACGCAAGGAACTGTTCGAGAAACTAAAAGCGTTTTTACCAGAAACAAAACATTTGGGGATTCAAGTCAACAATACTAACGGTTGCCAAAGAATTTAAAAGCATATTTCGATAAAATGATGGTTGCGATACTCGTGAAATATGTAGCGGTCAAAACAAAACCTTAAATATTATGTCTTATTCTTTCTTTAGTTGCTTAAAGATAAGGAACCTTATGGAGAATACGCAGTGGAATAAGTCTGTATTTAACTCTTGGTTTATTTTAAAGCTTTAGTAAGCGGTTATTCCACTTAATAGAAGTCAAAGCTTCAATTTATACAATTATAAAGTGAAAAAAAAAGACTTTTAAAAAAGCGTTTGGATTAATAATTTGAAAAAAGAAAGGCTAATTAAGAGACTACACTGCAAAAAATGAACTGTTTTTTTTTTTTTTTTTTTTTTGAAGTATAATACTGGCAGCCGAAGTTCTAATTTAAAACTGTAAAATGCACTATAATAAACTGTAAAACTAGCAATTTTGCAGTTTCTGACAGTAGAGTTAAAAATTTTACAGTTTATTGCCGTAAAATTTAGTTGTATTATACTATAAAAGTAATAGTATAATATTGGCAGCAAAGGTTCCAGTTTAAAACTGTAAAATGCTCGGTAATAAACTGTAAAGTTAGCATTTTTACAGTTTATTACTATAAAATTAGCAATTTTACAGTTTAGTACTGTAAAGTTAGCAATTTTTACAGCTTAGTACTATAAAATTTACCGCAATACAGTAAAAAAACACAACATTCATTTTTAGAGTGCAACCTCGAAACTGATTTGTTAATTTTTTCAACAAATTTATCTTTTTAATTACTAACAGTCAGCTACCACCTTGAAGCCAATGGTTCCATGCAGAATACCGGGATGTCGGGATTTTGCATACATGTATTATTACAATTATTCATTTTCGCTTTTGACAGCAATTAAATACATTGCCTGCCCACCCACCAACAACCAGTAAGCAGAATAAGAGCATATAAAAAAATTCATTACTAGTTTATTTTAATTTGGGGAATTTAATTGAATGCGTATGACGTTGAAAAATAAATAATATTGCACAAGAACATAAAAACACATACCAGGGTAACAATTGTAATTAATAAAGTACCTGTCATGCGATCCTGCTCAAATTCATTTTATCTACAGTTTAAAGTTTTACTGCAGTATAATAGTTCCATATGGCATAATCATGTAGTGTGACTTAATTAAAAACCTACTGAGGCGTGAAACTAAGCTGCGATAACATTATTTTAACAAACATTATTTTAACTAACAATATTGTTTTGACAAAACTAGCTGAAATGTTCTAACTTAACTAATAGAATATAAAAAGTGATGGCTTTTAATTAGTTAGATGCAAATATTAGATATATGAACGCTGCAGAGAATATTATACTGATAGTTTCGCTTGCAATGTTTCGATAACGTACATAGAAGTAAAGTTAGAGGAACACACAGGCTCAAGTGGGGTAAGTGGAGTAATTTTTTTTAGAAGCCACCTTAAAATCGAATTATTTGATTTATTTTACTGAAACTTTTAGTATGGAGACGGTGACACATTTTATATAGAGTAAAAGAAGGTAACATGAGGTAATTTGCACCTAGCTTTGCAGCTTATGGGCCTCCATCCCGATACTATACATTTAAACAATGCGTAATAAAATAACAAAATGAGTTGAAGTCAATACTTGCTCTATTCCGTTGAAATAATTTTAAAAACTCATACTGCGATTTACCGTAAAACGGGGTGAATCGGTACACTTTTCAGCTTTGAACACAAAAAAGTAATTAAAAGATTTTTTTTTTTTTTTACTTTGATTTTTCGGGTGAAAACTTTGGTCATGCTTCGTTGCTTTGTCTCATGCTTCGAAAACTTTGCCATTGAGATCACACCTTATTGAACTTATTATAGAAAACTCTTTCCTTTGGCACAAGGCTGCTGCAATCATTTGATTAATGCTGTAACGTTTTATGAAGTATATGTATCACATATTTTAATGAAATTTTCTTGTTCAAAAGGAAAACAGCAACGAAGAAAAAACATCGACAGTAAAACATCAATGTTTTAACAAAAGCATCAATGCTCCAAAACATCGACATCAATGTCACACCACAATTTGGAAGACAATTTGAAATTAAGAAGCCAATTTTGGAAGCGCTTTGAAAACTCTTTCCATTGTTATAAATGCGGCAATCATACCAGTGTTGTATACTGGTATGATTGCCAATACAATGATACAATCTACATTTGATTGATGCTGTAACGTTTTTATGCAGTATATTAAGCACAGATTATTATGAAATTTTCTTGTTCAAAGGGAAAACAGCAACAAAGAATGACTGCTATGACTGAATGCTATTACTTAGGAAAGCAAGAAGCTAATTTTGGAAGTGCATTCGAGAACTCTTTCTATTGTCAAGGTTGCTGCTGATTAATGCTGTAACTTTTTTATAAAATATATTGATTACAAATTTTTATGAAAGTTTCTTGTTCAAAAGAAAAACAGCGACAAAGAAAAAAGATCGAACACACATCGCTGTTCGAAACCCATCGACCGCAACACATGGATGGTAAAAGCATCGATGTTTCGAAAACATAGACATCGATGTTGCACTGCTATTTGGAAATAAATGAGAGAGTTTCCTTTTTTTTCTTTTTTTTTTTCTAAAAGAGCATGGTCGAAAATATGGCATGAATTGCTTTTTTTTTTTTTTAAGAAAAATAATCTTAAAAGAAGCTCAGTTGCTCTTTCATTTTTGCTAACTGACGTCACAAGTGCACAAAACTCTCCAAGCAAGGCCACTTCATCAACAAGCCATCGTTTTGGAGTTCCTTTTCCTTGTTGCGGAACTGGTGTCGCCAAAGATCCAAAATGGCTGATGCGCCGGTCTGACTTTGCACCAAAGTTTCTCCTCGTGTGACGTCATACGAGACCTCGATTCGTTTTAGAAGTTGGAAATTTTAAAAAAATAATAAAATGAAAATATTTTTTGGGCCCGTTCCATGGTCTTTTGTTTCTTTCTTGCTTTTTTTTTTCTTTTTTGCTTATTCTATTAATATCAGTGAATAAAAGTAGTATTTTGGCTGAAGGAAACATCCCCAGTTTGAGTACCTATTTTCACGGGTTAACAACTTGAAGCTAGCAGCGGGCAACAGTCTCTGGTGAAAAAAAATTTCTTGAAATAGATTTGTTGATCTTAAGATGTTTATCAAGTTTTAAAAACGCATTAATCGAATAAATTCATACAAATAGAGGTAAATTCTGTACCTCAGAATCAAAACGACGTAAGTCCAAAAATGGCGATTTTCACTTTATTAATAAATTGTATGTAGAATCTTATTCAGCATCGACCGATGAGAACGGTATTCTACAAAACAAATTCCTTCACAATAATTCAGCAGCATTAAAAGAGCGCGAGTCCCATCCTTTGCATACATCCGATAATAGTTTTTCCCTTCTCCTGAAAAGATAAAAAGTGGACTTACGTTAGTCTGGTTCTGAGGTACAGAATTGTAAAGTAATACTATACATTACTTCATAGAGTAATATTTTTCCTTCTCCTATTAACTATGAGCTGCTTTTAATTTCAATTTCATATTCTTCGTCAGACTTCAATATATAAATTGTTGAAAAGAACTTAATAATTCAGGGCTCATATTTCTGATTCAGCAATCCGGTTAAAAGGTTTTAGAAAAATTCAAAGCGTTTAACCAGTATTAAATCCTAGTAATTTGATTAAATACATAATTTTTGTTAAAACTAATTGAATTATATATAAAAAAAATCCTATGTCGTTTTTTTAATCATTATTTTTGGGGGAATAGTAATTAAATTACTTTACATTTCTTTATATTTTTGCATTTTTCCCTTCTGTAAAATGTTCTAAAAATAATTAGAAAATAGTCTGTTTATCTGCCGTGCAAGATAGTTTATTTTTTCTTCAAATATTCCTATTTAATGCAATTACTTTTTCTTCCTTTCTAAGAAAAATTAATGCTATACTTAATGTTCATTTCCAAATTAAAATGATTTTTATTAAGTTAATTAATTTCTATGCTAGTTCATTTAAGATATAATATATTAGAAGCATGATTTTGCATTAATCTTATTAAAATAAAGACCCAAATTTTTAAAAAAATCCCTTTTTCAAAAGTGAGTAATCAAATAGGAAGAATTATATTTTATAAAGCATTTTTTTAAATGTTACTTTTTTACGACATATTTTTTTTCAAAAATGCATGTCTCTTTTGATCAATTACTATTAAACTAAATTTCGATGAAACAACACGAACGCTATGGGGTACACTGAAAAAAATGAACTTTTGTTTTTACAGTATACTACTGTCAGCCTAGGTTCCAATTTAAAACTATAAAATGCACAGTAATAGACTGTAAAGTGAGCAATTTTACAGTTTATTGCCGTAAAATGTAGCAGTATTAAACTGTAAAAACAACAGTATAATACTGGCAGCAGAGGTTCCAGTGTAAAACTGTAAAATTCACGGTAATAAACTGTAAAGTTACCAATTTTGCAGTTTATTTCTGCAAAATTAGCAGTTTTACAGTTTAGTACTGTAAAAACAACGTTCGTTCTTGACAGTGTACACGTGCCAAGTTTTTTATGCCACTGTTTTAAAGAAAGAATTAATATTATTGTTGGCAAATATTCTTGCTTGCAGACGATCGTAGGGGTAATTGGGGTAGCTTGGGGGGGGGGGCATCGTAGGGGTATCAACCAAGCATCGTAGGGGTAAGCTTGGCAATGTCCAAAACTTTACTCTGGTAACCCTAGCTCCGCAACAATGAAGAATTGAAAGTAAAAGTTAATGAATGGATCCAAAGTGGTCGAACTCAATCTTGATGCGTCGGCCTGTCTATATAGCGGCTCTAGTCAGACTCCTCTGACCACTAGACAAAGTGGCCGGCAAAAAAAAAAAAATCTTATAAGCTATAGATAAAAACAAACAATAACGCCCTCATATCGACGCATATAAAAATGGATATATGTTTGTTCCTTATACAAATCCACAGTTTTCATTGAATTTTCATCAAACTTGGCACAGAGGTTCCTTGATGCACTAGAATTCACATGGGCGAGGTTTTGAAATTTTAAAAAAGTCGAAAAAGCTCAAAATTCAAATTTTTCTCAAAATGACCATTTTCTTTCAATTTGAATAGACATAGTAATTAAAATAAGCCTTTAAGCATACAACTAGATAAAATTTAACACATTTAAGTATGAGTATTTCCAACAAAGATTACGACTAACAATGAATTATCAATTTAAGGCTCACCTGTTTCATTTTGCATGAAGTAAGTTAAACATAATGCAATACCGAGCAACGCCGGGTAATAAGCTAGTCTTAATCTTAATCTTAATCTATATATATAAAGATGACGGTGTTCGTTTGTCTGTTTGTACGTTTGTAACCGCTGGCCAGAAGCCCCCACAGCACCTACGGACCTGAAACTTGGCTCAAAAATTCGAACGTACCCCGCCCTCGTGCACCTCGAAGCCCAAATTTTTAATTTCGAATTAGTTATTTTTTAATTAATTAATTAGTCTCATTTTTGGTGTATCCGCCATAATTGAGGGGGGAAACCTTCCCCCACCCCAAAACATTATATATCGTTGGAAAGGGTTTTTTTTTCTGAAAAAGAAAAGTTTTAGCACGTTTCTGTCCGTTAATTACGACAGGAGATATTAATTAATTAAATTTGGTCAATTTTCAAGGCATAACTCTACGCAACACTGAAACACTAGAGCCATTTTCCATGAAAACTGCTCTTTCGTCTATTTTAAATTTGCGAATAGAGTTAAGCCTTGAAAAGTGACAAAATTTGAATAATTAATATCTCCTGTTACTTACTTAACTTAATGTATTTTTTATTTATTTGGCGAATTGGGTTTTAAACTTCAACAAGA
>JAXGGA010003294.1:0-105117 GCA_038373865.1 Uloborus plumipes | reverse complement strand
ACCGTAAAATGCACAGTTATACACTGTAAAATTAGCAGTAATGTGTATATACATATTACTGCTCATTTTATGTTATTCTGGGCGTTTTACAATTTTAAACTGGAACATTCTCTGCCTGTATTGTAATGCGAAAATAAGTTTATTTGTTGTAGTACTGGAAGTACAGCTAAATTACTACAGTCATTCTCACAAAATACTTATTTTAATACACATAATTCCAAAGTTTCAAACAGAACATTTATGCGTATTGCGGGAAACAAGAACAGCACTTTTACTGTCACTACCAGGATCGCTACCAACTTAAAATAAGTACATGATAAAGGACTACATTTTGAGATTTATTTGTGAAAGTGGTTGGACATAGGTTCTTGAAGCTTAATGTACAGGCCCTTAGTCATCAATTTGTAGAATGTTGGTTCAAATATACCCTCGTTGGGAAATTTAACTGTCCAATTTTGTATTTAAATAGGAATAAACCCAACCATTTTACTCAAATTCTAATTTTTCGCACTTCTTATCACAAAAACAAAGCTCTTACATGGAATGAAGTTTTTTTTTCATGTTTTTACGATAAAACAAATTATAAATCTTCATTAGTTACCCAGAAATAATCATCGTGTTGCATAGTGTTATCAGTATTTTAAAGGAATAAATGTGTACCTAAAATGTTTACTTCAGTACTTGCTGTAGAATTTTAATCCAACAAATGTGACTCGATCAAAAATCACAGCTTTTCCTACATTGCGTTAATACGTAGCAAAGAAAACACACAGAAATTATCTTTAATTCCACTCAAACATGCGCTATTTTGCTATTTTCATGAAAAGGGGAAATCTCAAAGCTGCTCATTCTTTGGCAGAAATTTAAATTTCAGATATTGGATGACAGAAGATTGCCATTACTGCGGAGGTTGTTCATCTTATCAATTTCTTTTTCAGTCATCTATTCGCGAAAGTGCTAATGAGATGGAAGATCACGCTAATCGAAAAATCGTTTCAAGTAATTTGAATACTAAATTGAGTCATTACTGATCACCTTTTACGTAGAACAGACGCTGTGGAAATAACATCCTATTTCTTGGCTGTTCTTTATAAATTAAGTAGGGTCAATAGCCATTCTTTAGTTTAATAATTTTATTGAATAACAAATAAATTCAAAACATGCATTTAATTGAAATAAAAAGTCAATTTTAAGTTGCTAGTTCGCTATTCAGAGGGCATTGAAGTTAGACTTCCAGTTAATTGATTTTGTGTATCAACTTTATGATTCAGATACTGTTGTAGCTAGGTATTCTTTTAAATCTTAATGTCTACCTTACTTAGTCAAAATACACATATACTGCAAATTGTCTGTTGTTTTTTTTACAATATACTTGCAACTGAGGCTCCAGTATAAAACTGTAAAATTAACAGTAATAAACTGCAAAATTAACGGTAATACACTCTATTTTAAACTTATCGTCCTGTAAATTTAACAATGATGAACAGTAAAATTAACTGTAATATAGTTAAAAATAAAACCCAGTAAAATTAACCGTAACTAACCATAAAATTAGCGGCAGTAAACTATCAATTTAAAGGTAATCATCGAGTTATGTAAACGTTTTTTTATTTCTATCATGTTTGCTTTTCATAGCCGAAATCACTGTTTTTATTGCTATGAAATTATAGAAAACTGAAGCAACAGATTTTGTATGTACTTCAAATCAGGGAAGTCAGGTAGAAAATCTGCCTACGTACAAAATCTATTAATTTTCTTTTTTTCCTTTCTTAAGTCTTTTAAGTAATAAAAACAGTGATTTAGACTTTGAAAAGTGACAACAAAAGGAACATATAAATACCTTTAAAAAAAACAACCCTAATAAACAGCAGTTAAATACGCGTTTTATTACTATTGATTTCATGGTACACCGTATTACGTAATATCATCTCTATTTTTTATCGAACCAGTTAATGGAGAACAAAGTGGCCCTTTTTTCATTTGTACAAAACATTTTTAGCTCTTTTGTACTCCAGCAAGAAGTAATTTCTAAATGTAGTCGGAAGCTAAAAATAAATAAATAATTAAATAAATGGAAGTCTTATTTGCCAAAAGCGTTAGCTTTGTCGCCCGTTTACCAGAGGCTAGGCATAAGTTGTTAAGAACAGTCTCAATCAAGTAAGTCACTTAAAAAAACTAACATCAGGCCAATAACCATCAGGCTGCTTCATTAGTCCCATATAACTCGCAAGTTGAAAGGTTGGTTAAATCGGTAAACATTTTCATGCAAATGACCCTTGAATCAAAAAAAAAAAACAAGATCTGTTTATCACTTTTCGAAGGCCCCAATTATCTTTATGGGTCCCATATGACTCGCGGACCGTAGTTTGGGACTCCGTAGGTCAGAATATTTTTGATAAAGTAATCTTTCAAACAATAACAACTGAACATATTGATCAATTTCGCTGACCGTATATTTATGAAAGGCAGTCGGCTCAGTAAAACTGATAAAATTCTCAAACAAGTCAGGCTTTACTCACAAAAGAAAAAAAATCAAGATTATGAGTTTTCGATTAGTAAAATGAATCATAACAGTTGGCCTCAAGGGTCAGTTTCGTGGGCCATATATGACCCGCGTACCATACGTCATAAATTCGGTTCAGCCGGTTTACACTCTACATTATCAGATTTAAATAAATAAAGAAAAAATTTTAAAAAAGAAGAGAAATGAGGATCGGATCGTTAATTTTAAATTCACAACATGGAACAGGACAGTAAGCAGCAAGAATAAGCATCACGGACTTTATATGGCCCGCGGACCGTACTTGGAATATCAGTAGTAAAGAACATTTTGTTTTAATCGCCGCTCTCAACCAAAAGCAACGGGTCCTATATGACCGTCGGGTTGTGGGCAAGGAGTTCCGATGGTTGAGATACACACACATACACGCAATGAACTTATGAGCCTCCTTTTTGCGTCAGCAGTTTAAAAAAACATCTACTTTCTAAATGAAGTCCTTTAAAGGAAATTAAAACAGGGCAAAATACGCGTAATGTTATGACAATTCCACTTTAACTAAATTAATTTTCAAGTTTTTTAATTTAGTAAAAGTAGAATCTACAAGAATCTACTTTGCAAAATGTACTGCAGAAAAAATAAGAAATAAAATAAAGTAGAAAGTTGTAAAGTTGTAGCCCTAACAGATCAAGGGGGAAAATTTTAACTCTAAAATGCTGACTTTTGGGCCTCTAAAATTATTTCTATGTCCAAAAGTATTTCAGAGTACTGGTAAATTATACCTGAACTAAAACTTGCGTTCTCGTTTAAAGCAAATAGAAAACTTTTAAATAGACGAATGTTTCCATGTTTCATAACTTCTTGCATTAAGTCGTTCAAGATGTTTTTTTTATTTTCATTTTTATTTACACGTATGAAGGCTGATTCAAGAGTTCTCAGCATTTCTAGTGCTTTGTTCAGCAAATTATTCAACGCTGTGCGAGACATGCAAACAGTATCAGTAAAGACTTTCAGATTTTTTTTAAATTCTTCAAATCATGCACACAGTGGTTAGTTTTTGCTTTGAAATTTGTGACTCAAATGCTCAAATAATTTTTCAATGAGTTTAAAACTCGAGTAATGGGAAAAATAAAAACCATTAGTCGCGGTAGGTTAAACCCCCAAAGCAGAATACTTAGTGATGTTCTGCGACGCAAAATTATTTACCCAAAATTGTTCTGCAAGATAGATTTATACATTATATATTTACCATCAAAATGTTACCAAAAAGTGTTTTCTCATTTTTACATATAATACACACAGTACCAGGGGACCGAGCCCGCTCGGTTAAAAAAAAAGAGGTTTGTAAACTCGTATTTTTTTTTAAATGCGAAGTACTTATCTACATAAACTTGAAAAGCATTTTTAAGCCTTTGGTTGCAATTACGCATTTAAAACAGCCGTAATTTGTTTTAAAAAACACAACCTTATTTAATCCATGCTCACCGTAAAATCAAACTCGATTTCATTTCATTTGGCGCCGAAGGCGCGGGAGGATTTCACAAAACTTAATGCAGAGTCCCTGTTCTCCAGTACGTATTTGGTTCCAGTTAGTTTTGACTTTCATTTCACTTCACACTCCAAGGTTCCCCCCGCACATACCACAACTCGTGGTTTAACCGGGATTGGGCCCTGAAGAGCGCTCTGTTCATTTTTGAACCAATCCCAAGGGCCTAGCAAACCCTTGGTCAGCATCCCCCCCCCAGAGGTATCGTTTCACTTGGAGGATTTTATGACCACGAACATTTTTAACGTCCCCCAGCCACCATTAATGAAGACGGTGGATCTTTGATCGGCCCGGGACCCTCCGGTTACGAGTCCGATGACTTAATTATCGGACGACCGCGGCCCACACCCAATTGTAAATTAATTTTGATCGATATCTTTTAAATTTCAAAAACAATAACAATTCCAACGTGTTGCCAAAACTCGTTTGCCAAATACCATAAAAATTTAAATTTACGCTGATGTGATTAAATATGAAATCCATTGTTATAATAAAACGTGGTTGCTATGAAACAGTAACAATAAGAGTAATCATAAAGAAAATGGCGAAAGAAAGCTCGTCAAACTTTCAATGAAGGCACAAAAAACGGGGGGTTTGTGAAATCTCGCGCTTTTACAGAAAAAACGCCGATGTAGATGAACTCAAAAACCAAAACTTTATCCAAATACAAAATTTTATCAAAATCGTTAGAGCCTTTCTCGAGATCCGAAATATATATATACAGGAATTGTTAGTTCAAAGATATTAGATGTAATTTTGTTCCGAAACTTAATATTTTAAGAAAATTGAGTTTCGTATTTATTGTTTTTACTTGAAATATCTTACTAAACACTCTTGAGGAGGAAAAAAAGAATTTGAAAACTAACTGTAACACTTTTATACTCAATTTTGAAATCGTACTTGAAAAGTAAAACAATCCGATTTTTATATCGTGTAAGTTACCGTAAAATTCAATAGATGTCGGTGGACAATAACCACTGCTTTTATCCCATGGCTTTTGAATAAATGAAACAGCCTGTATAAGGCACTTATCTAGTGAAGCCTAGCTTTTACATTTCAAAAAACAATAACAATTTAACGTTGCCAAATACCATAAAATTTAAACTCGCGCTGATGTGATTAAATATGAAATTCAATTGTTAAGTAACAATGAAAGTAATCATAAAGAAAATGGCGCAATAAAAGCTTCTCAAACTTTCAATGAAGGCACAAAAAAAACGGGGTTTTTTGTGAAAACTCGCGTTTTTACAGAAAAAACGCCGACGTAGATGAACTCAGAAACCGAAACTCTATCTGAATACAAATTTTTATCGAAATCGTTAGAGCCGTTTTCGAGATCCGAAAAATAAATAAATAATATATATAAATAAATAAATATATACAAGAATTGCTCGTTTAAAGATATTAGATAATATATACATCATGAAATCGACTAACAGAGTGGACATCCAACAGTTCAAATTAACTACCATAAGAAAAGAATGAGGCTCACCCTGGTTGTTGACTACATAATTCAATGTAGCAAGCTAATCACGGCAGTTATACTATCTATATTTTTTTAAAAATATATCAGATTGAATGCAATTGTTTATTTTATTTCCAAAAGGCTTGTAACAGAGTGGACAATTCGAAACATAGAAAAACATAGAATAGTGTTTTTTGGGGAATTTTTTTTTTCATTTGCGTAATAAACTGCAGAAATGGTGTTAGAAGCATCTTTTGTGCACTGCAGTGTCATTTATTTTGTTGTTACATTTCAGTTTAATTTTAAATCACATTGAAAATTCTAGCAATTTGAAGCTGGGACACGTCATTTTCTCCTTCTTCTGACAAAGATAATTTTTGTTGTGTCCTTTCTAAATGGATTATACCTAATCAATGGATCCTTGATGGCACAAAATTAAATGGAGAACCAATAAAAAATACACTTAATGGGTGGGAGTTTTTAATATTGATTTTAAAAAATTCTGAAGTCTCGGACATGATTTGTACCATTTTCGTTGGAATGACCCATATATGCTTGCGTACTTACATGCTGTCTTTGTGTGTGTGTGTGTGTGTGTGTGTGTGTGTGTGTTTTTTATTTTTTTTAAGAACTGAAATAGAGAGAGTCGCGAAATTATTTGCACTGTTGTCAGCCTTCGACGAATGTTTCAAGTCATCAAAGATCACCAGAAAAGAAGTTGTAATACCTCTTTCTTTGGGCCACACCAGATTTACCCATAGACATCTGTTTTGCCCTTATGTAACACACGTAATGTCAATCAGACAGTATTGCATATACAATGGAGATTGCCTCGCGATTGTCCAAATTTCAATCATATTCGTTTCAGATTCTTTAGTCATTTTCATCCTTCTTTGAAAGACTTGTTAGGGAAATTGTTTCTTCTGCAGCAGTTTGGATTTCTGTTTTTTACTATTCAAAATTTAAAACTTCATTCATGTGTTGATTTCAGCAAAAATTTTCTTAATTCTACAGGTTCTTTCTTCAAACATTTTCATTTTGACACCTTTACTTTTAAACAATTGTTTGGCTCAGTATAGCCTATTAAGGCTTTTATGCCAAAAATCCAACCAAATCAACTTAATTTTTTAATACCATGGTAAAGACAATAATTATTTTTAAAATTTGTTTCATTTTTCTATGAAGAGTTTGAATTAGAAAAATTTCATCAGTTTGCAAATCTTGATTTATTTTCATTAATTCATATTTTAAATGCTTTAGTTTGACAAATATATTTATAATTATGTTATTAATGCTTACTATATATATATACTTCATCATCGGTTCAGAAATTCAGTTCAAAAAACTCAAGTTCAAAAATTTCAAGCTCAGCATTGGGACGTTAACTAACTTCCAGATCGCAGAACAAATGTTAAAAAACATTTTTCCGATTGGAGAGGGGGCTTGGATTATACCTAGTTTCCTAATTTTAGCCTGAAGTTAATTGTTTCAAACATAATTACTTCGTCCCCGCGATTCTCTCAAGCGGAAAAATTGTTTTAAAATAATTTGAATGACTATTTTTACTTCAAGCTCCGTCAGAAATTCTGCGGCGAAAATGTGAAACCCCGAAAAACTTGAAAGGAGACCCCCCTCCCCCTCCACCCCGCTTTTCTCTTACGCGAAAAAATTGTTTTAAACATCATTTGAATAAATAATTTTCACTGCGAGTTCCGTAAGTGCAATTCTGCGGCAATATGTGAAATGCTGCAGAACTTTAAACAAACTTTGCCCCCGCGATTCTCTCACCGGAAAATTGTTTTTAATACAATCTGAATAACTAATTTGCGGTCAAAATGATAAGGCCCGCAGAACTACAGACGTAGCTTGAGTCCCCTCGATTCTTCAGCAGGAAAAATTATTTGAAATCTTAATTTATTCATCACAGCAGTTCTGCAGTCAAAACGCAAAGAGAACTTCAAGCGAACACCCCCCCCCCCAGCCATTTATTGATGAGTAACGATTTATTGTTTCAAAGAAAATTTGAAAAGCTAATTTGTTCTGGAAGTTTCGTTGCTGACGTTCTGTGGCCAAAATGGAAAGCCCGTAGAACTTTTAACGAAGTCTGCGCCCCTCGATTCTCTCAACAGGAAGAGTTAATAGTTTTAAACATCATTTGAGTAACTAATATGCACTGCAAGTTTCGTCTCTGAAGTTCTGCGGCCAAAATGTGAAAGATCGCGAAACTTGAAGCGAGTACCCCCCCCCTCCCGCGATTCTCTCACGAGGAAAAAATGTTTTTAACATTGTCGAATACTTAATTTGTACCGCAAGTTTCGTCACTGAAGTTCTGCGGATAAAATGTGTAGGCCCGCAGAATTTCAATCGAAGCCCGTTTTCCCGCGATTCTTTAACACGGAAGAATTAATTGTTTAAAACATAATTTGAATAACTATAGTTTGTACTGCAAGTTTCAGCACTGAAGAAAAAAACCTACACATAACACAAGCCTACACATTTTATCTTCACTGTGGATAAAATGTGTAGGGCCCCCGCAGAACTTCAAACGAATTCCGCTCCCCGCGACTCTTTAAAGCGGAAGAATTAATTGTTTTAAACATAATTTGAAAAACTATTTGTACTCCACGCTTCGTCACTGAAGTTCTGCAGCCAAAATGTGAAAGCCCGAAGAATTTCAAGCGAATTCCCCGCGATTCCCTCATGAGGAAACATGGTTTTAAACATAACTGAATATCTAATAGAAAAACAAAGCGTCGTCACTGCAGTTCTGCGGATAAAATGTGAAGACCTGCAAAACTTCAATTGAAAATCTGCGCCCTTGCGACTCTCTTACGAAAAAATTGTTTCAAACATAATTTGAAGAATTGATTTGTGTACCTACCGCAAGCTTCGTCACTTAAGATCTGCGGCCAAAATATGAAGGCTTGCAGAATTTCAGACTAAGTTTGCGTTCCCGCGATTTTCATGCGGAAAAAAAATAATCGTTGAAAACATTATTTGAATAACGAATGTGTACTGCAAGTTTCGTAGCTTAAGTTCTGTTGCCCAAATAAGAAGGACAGCAGAACTTCAAACGAAGCCTGCGCAAGTGTCATCACTAAGGTTCTGCGGAAAAACAGGAAGGTCCTCAGAAGCTCAAGTCAAGTCGTCCGCACGTCCGCTGTGGTCTATATGGCACTGCCATATAAGTCGATAGCACGATAAGTCGATAAGCAGGCAATAATGTCGGTAGCCTGCCATTACGGCACCGACATTATTGCCTGCTGCTCTGCGAGACATGGGCTACGAGCGAAACGTTTTTTTTTTTTTGCGCGCTTGTTCAGCAGTCCCGATGTCTGTTCTGCGACGTACGTCGCCGATTTAGCAGTATTCTGCTTTCGGGGGTTAAACTATCTTCTAGACGATATAAAGATTCAACATCTAAATATTGACAGCCAAAGTAACACAATACAACTTGCATATAAATTCTAACTACCCAATAACTTAAAACACTATCAAAAAAGCATCATTTTTAATATTTTTAAACTTAACTAGAGTTTCAAATCATACCAAATGCATAGATTTTGCTACAAAACAATCGCTACAACCTTTTAACTAAAATAAATTGCTAAGCAGACACGTTGCAACGAAAATTTGGATGCAAATTACGATTTTAAAATCTGCTTCGTTATTTTACACTTATTACCGATAAAAAAGAAAGCTTAACTCTAAAGGAAATAGACAAAATAGTATAACTGGTACTTACTTTTAATCTGAATTTTAGTAGTTGTCCAGCCGCAACAAAGGCAAAAATAAACAGAGCCTTCGCAATGTTGAATTCGTCCGTTTCTCTTCAACATATCCCGTCTAAAAAACGAAACCTTGTACACATCATTTTGAACATTTTTTTTTATACAGAAGCCATCAGCTTCAACATGCATGAGGTCTGCGTACTATGCGCTTTGCCTCCTGACAAACAGGGGACAGATTTACGGCACAGAGAGGTTGAAATAACATCCATGGGCAGGGCGGGACTCGAACCCGCGACCTCTTGCTTAGGAGGAGAATACTCTGCCTCTATGCCCCCGAGGCCCCCATTGAGCATTTAAAAAAAAGATTTTCTGTGTTATTTCATGAATCAGTATTAAATTGTAGGGAAAAACAGTATACCACTACAAAATCAGCAATTATTCTTTTGCAGTGCACTGCTTTTTTGGTTTCAAATTATGGTTCAACTTATTTGGGAACCTTTTTTTTTCTTGCACTTGGTATCTCAAAAGTCTTGGTATACTTTAATGAGATGAATTCAACTTTAATGCTCCTTGATACTCACTAATATACCTTTCATGAACCAGAATTTGAGCAATAACAAATTGTTATTTGTTTTTTTTAGACCTCATTTGCCGGTAGTGAATTTCTCAGATTGGCAATCTGCCAACGTCAAGCGTCCACCGAATTCTGCTCTTCCACGGACGATCGGGATAGTAACCCAGTTTTTTATCCAATAAGCAAAAAAAAACCCACTAAGGAGTGCGAGTGAAGTTAGTTTATGTGCTCTCGGACGCACGTCACACACTTGTAGCTATTCGTCATTGCGAAAAACATAATTTCAATTAAAACTGTCCTTTTTTATTTTTTTAATTCACCCTTTCATTTTGTGAACTACATCAAGAAGCAAACTTGAGCAATCGATATTCAAGAGAATAAAGCAAAAAGTTTATAATAAGAGCTGGGTAGACGAAAATAACTTACGCCATACATGAGGCCGTACCAGCGTATCTGTTCAACCCATCGAGCTAAAATTTCTCACGCAGTGGCTCACGTTTACAATAGGATAAGAGAATAATTTGAAAAATTCGTTCACCTAGTTAAAAAAACGCCCTTCCCACACTGCGTTCTAAAATTATTTTCCGAAAGCAATACTTTTCATCTAGTGCTTTCCGAATTGTGGTTACACAAATGTGCAGCTTTGTAAGTTATTACAAAGTGCGTCGTCAAAGGTTTTCTTTTCTTGGGCTGTTCTTAGGCATTTATAGGGATCCTCTTACAAATTCTTTAAGCAAGCAATTTTCTTCACATTTTATTCGTACCAACGTTGTTTTTAGTGATAAATGCTGATGAATTTGTGTAATGATGAATCGGGTGTTGTCACTGTTTTTTAAAATTATCTTATTACGATAATGCCGGCGATGGCCACCGGCGTAACGCACTAGATTGTCTTTATCAGGCGGCGCGTACCACAGGTGGCTCGCAGTAGATTGTCTCATCAGGTGACTCGTTTAAGAGCCGTCTCACAGAAAAACAAATTAAAATCGGCCCCGCCGTTGACGTGTTTATACAGTCGTAAGCCTGGCATCTGTGTTGTTGCAAATAATTTCAATATACAACGCGTACGTTCAAGCAGCCATTCCTGAAAGTTTGGTTGTTTTGATTGAACGGATAGGCATCAAAAACTTCACATATGGAGTAATATTCGTTTTGCCTAATCTGAATTTATTATGTATTTCCCGTGTTTTTCTCGTTTTATACTCTTGTTGAATCATGAAATGAACGATGCGCCTACATTACTCCAACCGACTATGTAGTAGAACTAATCAAAAGGAGCGTGTTTTTACGTCTTAGGCACTATTTTATCTAGCATAAGTCATCGTATAGTGAGACGAACCTTTTCATTTAAGAGAAAATATAAAATGTGGGAAGATATGCAATCAGTGCTCAAGAATGTCTTTACCACTAAAACCGAAATTTATCCATGTTTCATTATTCCTGTCTAAGAAAAAAAAACACCTCTTCAGCAATTACGACAACAGAGTTCATATTGAACCCCTAAGTGCTCAAAAATATATTACAATAGCTATTGAAAAGGTTTTTGGTAAAAACCATTTGCGAAAAATAACTCGAAACTAAAATCATAATTCAGTAAAAACCATATACTGCAAAAATCGACTATAAAGTAAATGATACAGCATTTTTCGTCTATTTATACCATTCAAAAATTACATGCCTTAATAACAGGTTTGAAATATGCTACTTATATAATGTAGGAAATGTATGATCAAATTTCCATAAACAACTGTTACTCGGCAAAAACACAAAACGGGTAACAAAAATGGTTTACAAAAATGGTTAGCATACTTTTTTTCCTGAAGGTACTCAATTTAGTCGCTAGTATTTTGAAGTAGTTTACAAACAGTTTAACTAAATCTTTCTCAATCATTTGTGGTGCATTCAATTCTTTATTTTACTGCTTGTTTAATGTCTTATGGTAATGATGTGCAGATTTTTTTTTTCTCAATTCTTCTCCTAGGAAACAAAGAAATGCTTTCTGAACATAAATTAACTGCAGGTTTGCTCAATAAAATAACTTTATTTACTATTGTTTCGTAATCATTTAAATGGTATTCAGCATTGCTCAAAATGATCGTTAAAAAGCTTTATTATTTTGAAATAGCTTTAAGGCTCAGATTTCCCCTATTTTAATAACAAACTCTTCCAAATTTACGAATTGCATTCACAGAAGTAATACTTAAATACAAAAAAGAAATTAAATGGAATGCATAAAAGTAATAAAACTACAGAGGTGTTTTATGGATGTTATATGCAAAGCTCAAAAATATATAAATAGAATAAACAATGGCAATGTGGGGCAAGGCGAAATAGTTAAGTTTACTTACCTGTTTCAAAAGGAACACATGGAAAAAAATTCTGAAACTTATTGTACATAAAGAAGGAATAATGTATTTCGTAATACAACTAGTGTTGAAATATTATTTTTCATTTTTCGCATTTTTTTTTTTTTTTTTTTTTTTTGCACTTTCTAAAAAAAGGTAGAAAATTTCCGCTTCGAAAAAACGTGGGGGCAAAGTGAAAAGAAAATGATTTAGTTGAGAATATTTTATGAAAAATTTTCTATCCAATGATTAACAGTAATTTTCATCAAATGAATGCTTTAATAACAGATAAAAATAATTACTAATGAAAAATGCATGGATAAAACTAAATAAATGTGTAAATGTATTAATTCATATGAGGTAAAAATTAAATGCATGGCTATAATAGAGAATGAATAAGAAAATGAATTAATGAATGAGTAAATGAGTGAATAATTAAGTAAAATAATTCAAAAAATCAATAAATAAAGAAATACGTGCGCGATTAAATAAATAAATAAATAAATAAGTAAACGAAATGAACTATTCCACTTAGCTCCATCCACTTTGCCCCGCTTGCACTTGACACAAAGCATTGAACATTTAAAATCAAAACGTGCCTAATTTGAACTAAATAAGTACTCCACTGGATGTCAGTATATCTCAATCAGTACTTAAAATAATAATTGTAAGAATTTCATGCTAAGAAACATTTTTGAAAAACCACGAATATGACAAGTCTATCAAATTTTGAAAATTACTTGTAAATGTTTTTTTGTTCATCTTTAAAGCTATTTTTTTTCTGACAGGAATCAACTATTGGTTTAGGAACTTAGTGAAAATATTGCTTGATAGGTGGTGCTGCAGACTGTGAAAATGTTTTGCCATTTCACTTTACCCCACATTCCCCCCCGTCTTTAAAAGCATCATTTTCAGTAAAAAGATCTGCAGCAGCTCACCGCTTTGAATGAAAATGAAGTGCTTTGATGTATTCAATAAATCCGTCAATTCCTTATTTTCGTCAATGAAAAGTCTAGAACATGTTATTATTATTATTATTATTATGAGTATTATTATTTATTTTAATTAACTGATTTTTTAAGCATTATTAGTGGACAGACAAACAATATGTCCACTAATCTAAAGGAATCTTGTACCAGCTTACCGGTATACAGATCGGCATTAAATTTAATAAATTATCAAATTTGTTGTTATAAGTACATTTAATGCTACTTTCTGAATAATTTTCCATTGAAAAAAAATTTGTTTTCATGAGAATGAAAGCGAAAAAGTATGTGTCAAGCGAAGGTTATCCTTGATGTTAGCAGTCATTTTGAGAGAGAAGTATTTAGAAAATACAACAAATGCACGAATCTTCGATGTTTTTAAAGTTTTTTTTTTTTTTTTACATATAATTTGTATCATCGTAATTCAGGAAAGTCTTATGACTGGTTTAAGTTGAATACATAGGGGCCACTGAAATTAAAAATCTTTAACACCACAAAACAAATAAAAAAAATAAAAAATAAAAAACTTTTTTTTATTGAAAACATAAAATGTACGTTAAAAACAGAGTTAAAGTATGAACATTTTTTGTGGTAATACATTTATTTTTTTATTCGAATTCAAATAAATTAGACAGTTGTATTTTTACTGAATTTCCTTGATAATCATGTACTAAATTACAACCACTGCAGCTAATCAATTGTCTTTTTACGGCGAATACATCTGCGTGTAAGATATTGCCTGCATTGACCGTAACTGTAGTCACACAATAGATATGCAATGTAGCTATTAAGGTTAATGGGAAGATTACTGCTTTATTGATGGCATAGCGTTGCGAAAATTTTGTTTCCCCATAATCTGACACAAAATCATGGGAAACAATGCGTAGAAAAAAAAAAAAGAAATTATTAGCCATTTGGAAAAGCAGAGTAGTGAAACTATTATTTTCTTTAGTGTAACTATTTATGTATTTAAATTGGAAATGTATTTATCAATTTTACTTTAGTTATTTATTTATTTTTTGTAAGACATAAAAAATGAAAACGAGTAACCTTGAGTTTTAGCTTAATATCTAAGTGTATTAACTTTAACTGCCGAGGGTAAAGTCCCCTTTTCTGGATGAATCTAATTAAATCATGTATTGAAGAAAAAAAAATGAATTGTGTATTAAAGTTAAAACAAAGAATTAATGCTATATTCTTTAATTTTTTAATATTTTCAACCACACCACAAACATAGTAAAATATTGAATGAGTATGTATAACAATGAAATACGAAATCTATAATATGGAAATGATGAAATTTTTGTAAGTTTACTCATAAAACTTTAACAGTGTCTTCAAACTAAATGAATTTATTTCGCTTATTGTTTAACTTTTTAACGATTGACTTTCGTTGATCAAATACAGTAATATACTCAATTGCCAAAAGGAAATTGTTTTCCCTGAAGTCAAATGGAAGCTTGTTTGCCTAATTCAACACTTTAGCTTTAGCTATGATATTTAAGCAGAATGAATTGGTAAGAACTCACTGCTTTAAAAGTTGCATTTATGTGACTATAATAATAGTTGAGCTGGTAACGATTGTCGATCTAAAAATTTACTTTTTAGTTGTATAAACGTTATGTGTTTTGCAAGCCAAATGCACAAGTTTGAAAAATAGACAGAAACATGTGAATGTTCAGTTAGTTGTGATTTTATTTGCGCGCGACACAAGATCCATTTTTTCTTTCCAATATTCTTCTTTTCTTTTAAAATTGTTAAGGATAAATGTCTGACAACTAAAAGTTTCAAATTTGGCTTACATTTTCTATATTAAACAAGTAGGGGAGAGTTGCCCAAAACAGGATAGGCGGGCAAAACGGGATAGTGGGCGTTGGAGCTTGACTGGTGGTACTACCTCGCAGGAGACAGGCTAAACTGGTTTCCGACGGCCATGACAGCATACTCAGTTAATATCTCAACTCTAGCCACGTATTTCGCAAAGAAATATTTTTTCAAAGTTTTCAATTGAGATTTTTACTTTCTTTTTACTTTTTTCGACTGCAGAACAACTATAATTGTGGTTCTTCGTAATTCGGAACAATTCCGGTTAGAACTGTATTTTGTTCATAGCTCTTTTAGCAACAATTTCATGTACTTAAATATTGCTAGTGAGTGGCGGTTCCTTTATGTTGTCAAAAGTATCATGGTCGGGCAAAACGGGACACATTTAGGGTGCCCAAAACGGGATACAATTTTGATGTGTCCCGTTTTACCCGACCATTTCCATTAATGTTTTTTCAATGTGTTTAAGTAGCACGAAGCGAGCTAGAGATTCGCAAGTGGATGTTCAACCATCCTAACAAAGGTATTACTATTTACGAAGTAGGAAATATGTTCAATGCAGCATTTTAACGAGCAGCTCTTGTCGAAACTGCTGTGAATGGGTTCACGAAAACAGGCATTTTCCCATATAACCCCAGATTTCTTTCCTGAATATCTCTTCGTTCCTGTCTTTCAACAGATCACCCATTTCTGGATGCTCAGAACATGACGTCCTAACACCCATTAAATCTGCAACAAAATGAGATCAATTCCGAAAGATCTTCAAATTCAGTCATAGCATCTAAGAGTTTGCTGTCATCACAACCACTGAAGACAGTATTGAATGAATCACTCAGTGCAACGATAACACTAGCACAAATGCAGGCCATACCCAACCATTCACTTCAACAGGAGTCAAAGGACTTGTTCTATACTGTCGCCCTTCACTTTTAGACTTGTTATGATTATTAACTACGTTTAGCTTTCTTTAGCTCTCATAAAAGTAATGCATAAAATTTTTCTTTCTTTTTTGTTTGCAGATACTTATCATAGATTCTCAATCTTTCTAGAGTGCTGCTGAAACAAATATAACACGATTGAAAACGACACATTTTTATGCGATTTCTGTGTTATGTAATTTTTCAACTTTACAATTACGTAGCCTATTTTTGGTCTAAAATTAAATCAAAAGTAAAATCAGTGCAAAATAATAACATACAATTCCCTATCCCGTTTTACCCACCCTTGGTCGGGTAAAACGGGATCGTATAAGACTTTTTGAAACCAGTATTTTTCACATAATTAATATCGAACAAATATGACAAAGGTATTTTTAGTAATGTAAAAGGTTTATACTTTTAAATGACGTCTAACTTTGGAATGTATATTGCATACAATAAGAAATAAAGCGACGAGTAGGTTACTATCCTGTTTTGGGGTACTTTCCCCTATCTAAGTTTTGAAATACATTTTCTCCTCAGTAATTGCACTCATGTGTTTCTAAATCGCGAAAAAGCTTTCGATAACGCACAAAAATCTCTCAAACCAAAAAAGAAAAAAATAAATTAAATCATAAAATGAATATTAAAAAATATGTAAGCATTTCAAAATAGCATATTCATCTGTTGCATCGTTGTATGGCCCCTGGGTAACTTTCGAGGACAGATATTGCCGGCTTTTTCTTTTAATATATATCTGCATCTCGTGCCATTTATTCCTCAGGCTTCATGCTATAGCGTAGGGAGTTGCTGGAGACAAGGACACCTCATTCCCATATTTTATAAATACGAGGGTTGTTTTTTTTTCCAACCTCCGTTAGGCTATAAAAATAAACGGGTTCAAATTAAAAGAAAAATATATTATCAAAAGTAAGGTGGAATGCTCTAGACTTCTCTACATAATCAGCTTGATGATTGAAGCATTTGTTATATCTGTGAATAAGCTTTATAATACCCTCTTCATCAAATGTTGCCGCCAATAATTGGAAGCGAGTTGTGACGGTGACTTTGGGTTCCACGCCCCTTTGGAAGCAGGATGCCTTTCCAAACCCCAAGCAGGGGTTTCCCCAAACAGGGATGACGGGTAATGCCATGTCCCCAAGCAGGGGTGCATGGCAATGTCCGTTATCATAGCTCTCGTGTAACCCAACGGTTCCTCCAGCAATTTCAATGGGACATTTTTGAACACCCACTATAAGGCTCCGACCGAGCACTAAGTGACTTTCATCTATTCCCTGAGCTGAAGAAGGGACTTGGCGACCCCTGCTTGGGGTCTGGAAAGGCAGCGTGCTTTCAAAATAGCGTGAAGCCCAAACACACCGTCACAACTCGCTTCCAATCATTGGCGGCAACATTTGACGAGGAGGCTATTATAAATCTTCTTCACGGATTATGAATGCTTCAATCTTCAAGCTGATTATGTAGAGAACTGTAGAGCATTCTACCTTACTTTTGATATATATATATATATATATATATATTTTTTGTAGTGAAATCTGTGAAAAAGCATTTCTCAATTTGACTTCTTAAAAAAAAGGACAGAAAAAAACAGATTCCTTTTAAGAGTTTATCAGCTTCAAAAATTAGTTTTTTAAGTTTTTTTTAACACACAAAGAAAAAAAAAGAAAAAAAAAACTTATTACTAGAACATATTTCAAAAACAAAACTAAACTATGTTTTGTATAAAAAAGTGACTGATGTTGAATTGATAGGAATCAACTTTTGAGGTAATTGCACAGATTTTTTTTTTAAGTAAAAGAATAGCCTCATGAGAGGTATAAAACTTTAAATGTTTTTTTGCATCAATAGCAAAAATAGTACAATTGTATGTAAGGGTAAATTATAATAATGAAGTTTATTGATAAGGTATTAAAGAAGATCCCGGTGTAAAAAAATCATCGGAACCATAAACATACAAAATGGTTGAAATAATGTACAATTCTTTTTTCTGAAAAAAAAGGGGGAAAAATGCATTCTTCATTGGAATACTTATCAAATACAAATGTCTCACGAAATATGTAAAAATGGTATTTATACAACAGTCAGCAAGCAGAATATGTGCAATTTACATTATCATTTAAAATTACGGTGAATTCTCCCTTATGCACCGACCCAAGGACTAACAAAAAAAAGGCGCATGCGTGAGAGAGACGCATAAGTGAACAAGCTAATTTAAAAATCTAAAACGCTACACATGTTCTAATGAGAGCATGAATAAGAAGTTTTCTGTGGAAAAGAGTTATATTGCTATGGTTGGGCAATAACTGTAACGTAACTTCAGTGATATAGAGAAAAATAAAAATATAGCATACATTATCACAAACTATTCCCTTTAAATATGATGCATAATAGATAATTGCTCCTCCTTGAGCTCTAGTTAATGCGGAAAAATTGCCATCTGTGAGCAGCAAAAAGGCGAACGAGTAAAGAAGAAAGTGAAGAAACATTCTCATTTTTTTAAGAATATAAATTAAAATTTTCACATTTTACGAAAAAGTCGGTGCATGTGTAAAATATTTATCTTTTGATCGAAGCATAAACGAATGAAGTCATCATTATTTTACTATGGACCATTGACAATCGTCGTATAAGTGAAAAAACGCATACATAAAGGCGGTGTATGAGTGAGAGGTCACTGTATCTCCTAATAAAGAAGTAGGTGGTATTATTTTTTTTCACCGAAAAAATGACGGTAGTGAAGTGTATTTTAAAAAAGGTCTTAAAAAATAAAAAGTATTTTTTTTTATAAAAATAGTCATCACACATTTCTCGCTGTATTGGTTTGCTAATTAAAGAAGACAAACAATATCACAACTTCACAAAGTCATGAGAGAAACTGAGAGGTCTGGAAATTACGCATGTTTTTTACTTACTCTGAAAGGGACCTTGTAAGGTAGCACATGTGTTAGGAAGAGTATATGTAACTAGCATCTTTCTAGAAATATTTATTGCGTTTTGCACAAAATAAGATCAAGGCATCTAGTTGATTACAACAAGTAGATCATGAATCAAAGAAATCTTATGATCAATTCCTGGGGGCCAAAAAACATGAGTAATGCTTCTCCGAACCGTAATGAAATATTCGTAATACTTCGATGGATCGTGTTATATTTGTTTCAGCAGCACTCTAGAAAGATTGAGAGTCTATGATAAGTATCTGCAAACAAAAAAGAAAGAAAAATTTTATGCATTACTTTTATGAGAGCTAAAGAAAGCTAAACGTAGGTAATAATCATAACAAGTCTAAAAAATGTGTTAAAAATATGCAGTATTTTCGACTTCATTTTTTAACAATTATTTTTACCACACCACTTAAGTGCAATATTAATGCACATATATTTGGAAAAAATGTTTTAAATTGAATTATG
Source organism: Uloborus plumipes (assembly GCA_038373865.1). NCBI lineage: Eukaryota > Metazoa > Arthropoda > Arachnida > Araneae > Uloboridae > Uloborus > Uloborus plumipes. The sequence continues at coordinate 85,804 of JAXGGA010003294.1, read as the reverse complement.
ATAATTATATTGTATGGATAGCTTCTTGCTTTAAACAAGAATACTTCTTTTAATGAAATAAAAAAGTGGTACGTAAAAATTATTTTCTTTTATTTAGCTGATTTTAATATTTTGTGAGAAATGTCAACAGAAAAAAGTTATGAAAAAATAATCACAAGCATCAGTACTAATTTAAATACTATTCGTATTATTTGATTACGTTATTTCAGCCGTTGCAAATAATTACTTGAAAACTAAATGGCATGTTTTAATTGAAAACAACCTACTAACTACTATTTATAATATGAACGCACGCATTAAAACTGGTAAGCTTGAACAGTTCAACTTCTGAACATAATTTTAAAATAGAATATTTTTCAGTGAAGCGTGAAAGTAGTTTAGCACAAATTAGTGAAGTGTATTGAAGAATGGGCTATAGACCATTCTAAAATCGTACAAATGATGGACAAACAAAGCATTTAAAGATGGTTAAGTTGTCGTTGATGATCTACTTCTTGATATAATAGATAGTTAACCAGTATGAAAACTCCTTCATATTCATCGTCACAATGATGGTAATTATGATGATTTAATTTTTTTTCTAGTATTTAGTTCGTTATGCAGCTGAGTTCTATAAGGAAAGAGCTAAGAAACCCGCTGTATGACCCGACATGTGCTTAATATTGGTGATTTAATTTTTTCAATTAAAATATATTTTAGCTATACATGGTTGACAAAGGCTGCTTTATTATCATTATTATTGAAACAATGATGATTTGATAAATAAGATTCGTGCTCAAAACCGAACACATCTCTAATCCAAAAGCAAGATACATTTTTTATGCAATCAACAAACTGATGTATGACAATTAGTAATTTTTGAGCTTAATATTAACTCTCCTCCTATAATCTAAAAACCGGTTAAAGTAGCAATGTGTCATTGCAAATTTTTTCTGTAATTCTGATGGTAGTTTCCTCAAGTAATTTAAAAGCCCTTATTTTACTTCCTTGAAAACAAAAATGTAATGACCCGCAAAGATTCCTTAACTTAGTATTTTCTCAAATCAAAACTTCCCAACCTTCCAACATTTTCATGAACAGAACATTAATAATGATAAATAATAATAATAATTATTATTATTATTATTATTATAAAAATAATAATACTAAGAAATAAATAAATAAATACGTGTATTATTAACATATAATAGTTAATAAAATTAACCATTTAGTAAACTTCATGGCGGGCCTTTCGTGAAGCATGTCTAGAAGGATTGTTTGAACTTAGTCGCTAAAAGGGGAAAATATGCCTTTTTACGACCTCTTGGGTCTTCTATGTACTGAAGATCAACCAATTTTAGGAAATACTCTGTACTGTCAGAGGAAAACAATGCAATCATTTTTTAGAGAAACTGCTAAAAACAATAGATGCTGCATTTTGTGCTCCTCCCGTGATTGGGGCATGAAATTATAAAAAAAAAATCAGAACTTTTTGTCTGATTTAGAGGAATAAAGTACCTATTTTGCATCAAACATAGCTGTATTCTTGTATAAATGAAATATATGAAGTAACTGTATTTATTAGCAGATTTTTTGCTCAATAAGGATATTTTCACGTTTCGCATTGTAACCTTTAAATAAGCGAATTTCATTCGTTACGTATTGAAGGGAGAAATTGCACATCTTATAGTTTGGAAAAACCACTCCACCATTTGGAAAAAGTTCAGAACAAGAATGATTGTCAATCTGTATATTATTGTACTAAAACGGAATTTGAAACAAAGTTTTACAACTTCAAAATTAAAAATAATTTTACTAGTTACCTTGAAAGTAAAGAATAGCATGTTCTTGTTATTATCCACATATTGAAAAAACAAATGTGTTTAGAAAAAGAGTAAAATTGAACTGAAGCAGAAGAAAATCCTTGAATTTAATAGTTTATAATGTAAATATATTATTTGATTTGAAATTAACATATAAATATATTAGCTTTCTTAAGAAATGAATTAACTCAAAAACCTTATCTTTCCTGAAAGATGACTGTTACAGAGACAAGGGCTCCGCAATATATTTAATACTCTTCTTACAGTAATAACATGTAAAGCAATATCTTATGTATTGCTCCTATATTATGCCTCGAGCTTAAACAAATAACAATACGATACGAATGGTGTAGATTTGCACAGCGAGATATTAAGTAATAGATAAAGAACGGCACAATACACTCTCATACAGCAGGACGACAAAAGACTTTTATTTGCACTTACTTTAGATGGTTTCTTTCGATATTACATGTAACGAATATTAGGGAAAATAATTAACAAACTTATGTTTACCATAAAAAAGCTTTTTTACACAACTGAGAATTCAACTATAGCAGAACCTCAAATAACATTGAAATTTGAAGGGTTCAAACAAAAAATCTCAAATTAATTTCGACAAGATTCTAACATCAGGTAAAACAGTCGAATGTTGAATGCTGATTCTTCAATATTATGGCTGCCACTACAATAGGCTTTTAAAATTCAATTAAAATATTTAATGCAAGGGTATGTTTAAATCATTATTGCTTAAAGTTAATTTACTAAAGTAACTTAAAATAATATCTTTAAAAAATATAGCTGTAAAATATTTATTGTATTTGTACAGCATTAGAAAGAACAATATTACAATTAGCTTTCGTATAAAAAAAAATCCAGAAAAAAATTACAAATCTAACAGAAGTAAAAATTAAGGATTTCAAATTAACATAATCATGGTTTCGCTTATAAAATATTTTCCTTCACTTTATTTTATTATTTTATTTCTGTTGTCTGATATTTTCTCAAAGTAATTGGTAAACCCTTTAGTTCAGCCTACGAAAAACGTTTTGGTGAATGTAAAATTATAACTTTCAGTTTAGAGCTACTATTACTAACATTTTTTTTACTTTTAAATAACATTTAAATATAATTTTCAACGAATACGTTTCGAATTAAGTTATTACAACTATCTTAACGACAAAAATCTATGAATTTATTATTCCGTTATATACATTTTGGTTTGATATAAAAGATTGCATATAAGTACATTTATTTTCAACAAAGTTTTGCAGTAACTCTAGCAATCATGCATATATTTGTAAATTTCTAAGTGAGAAAACCGTATACGACTGTTCAATCATCTCACATTTTACAAGATCACTGTGTGAAATTATTTCTCAGGGAGTTCAATTTCGAAAAACAGTAACTAGCATCCGTCAACAATGCAATACAATAAAACACAATACAGAGACGAATACCAGAAATGCCAAACGTTGCGACAGAAGAGATTTTAAACGGAAAAATATTTTCCTATTCTATTTAATTCATCTTGTTGAATAAACACTTATATGTTCCCGTTCTCAGTTACGATGCATTTATGTCGACGACAGTTTCATTTATTTGGCATTAGGGAAAGTTTTCTAGTTTAGAAGTACATATTATCGAATTTTTCCGAAGACATAAAATAGAAACATTTTCCGCGTTTTGCGGTAATGTATTACTTTTTTTTTGATAGCAATTGTCTCTATCAACACTCAATATAAACTTATCAAATAGGCAAGTCTAATCAAGTTAAGTTGCAAATGTGAACAATGTGCGGAGAAAGCTTTGATCCTTATGCCCCGACGGGACTCAGAAGTCCCGCTTATATTAATTTAGTATTACGAATACCAAATGACTGGAATCGTGCTGAAGCTTTTAAGTACCACTTCTTGTACTTTGCTGAGAGGTCGACACATGGTACCTGCGATGGGAAAAAGTTTGCTTAGGGCTTTAAGGTGTAGGGGGTTTTATACCCTACTGATTTTTTTAAAAATTATACTCGGTATATGTTGTTTTTTTTTTTTTTTTTGATGTATTTTCAACTAAAAAACAAAAAAAAATAGAAACATTCATTGCTAAATTAATTTGGGACATAAAGTGTTAAAGCATACTAAATATAAACGGGGAACATTTACTATACTATTATTGGTAATTAACAAGTTACAAATCCTGCTTGTTATTATTTTTATAACCCAAATTACAATCGTTAAGGCAATAATAGAATAATGAAAACATATATATATAATAAATAAAGTTAATCTGATTTTCCTATTTCACAAAAAACTGTGCCTTAGCAATTTTTACTGAGCAATAATAGTTAAAAAACAAGTCATCGAAGTTTGAATCAGAGTGACGTAAAATATGTTTAAACTTGTATATTTATATCCTACGCCTATGAAGGAGATTATATTTTTTCTTTACATACAAAGCAATATTTGTGTATGCTCTTTTCGAATAAAAAAATTTTAATGTTAATTTAGGTTTTCATTACTGATACCTTCACTTAGTATAATCCTTGCGAAAAGTTTAACACGTGTTTGAAAAATATAAACTGCATTGACAGTTTGACACACTAAAAAAAAAGTGCTTTAGAAAGATTCCTTTAACTCATTTTCATTTTATCATCATGACTAAAAGACCAGGAACACAATGTTACTTCTATACAAAATTATTTACTACTTTTTAATATTTAGTGAAGGAACTATTAACTTCAGATTGCTTCCTAAGCAAAAAACGCTTTCTTTTTTGCATACATATTTTCTCATAATATTTGATAAAGCTTTAACTGATATTTATATTCATGTTCTAAATTATTTTAAATTGTTTACAGCAATATATTTACATTTTTTTAGGGATTATAAAACTATTTGTATTGACTATGTCACAATTTTCAGGAAAAAACTGTAAAAAATCAATTATATTTGGGATATATATATATATATATATATATATATATATATATATATATATATATATATATATATATATATATATATATATATATATATATATATATATATATATATATATATATATATACAGGGTGTCCACTCCAATCGTGGACCAATAGCTAATTTCTAAACCGTTAGAGATAAGCATATAGTTTATTTAGGAAAACAACTCCAAATTATGAAAGGAATTTTGGGTCTATTCAATGTTTTTCAAAAAATCAAATTTTGAAAGAGTTACGAAATTTAAATTTTTATACAGCCCCTCAGTCCTATCAATCATATTTAGTAAAACATTCTTGACACTGTAACGTTTAAAACTAAAAAAAAATCACTCTTCTACCACAAAAATTGACCGAGTTATGACGTTTTGAAAAATCAAGATTTTGAAGGATTTCGCATACGGTCCCTTAAGCGATCTCTCGATGACGTCATGAAATAATGCAAAATCTTGATTTTTCAAAACGTCATAACTCGGTCAATTTTTGTGGTAGAAGAGTGATTTTTTTTAGTTTTAAACGTTACAGTGTCAAGAATGTTTTACTAAATATGATTGATAGGACTGGGGGGCTGTATAAAAATTTAAATTTCGTAACTCTTTCAAAATTTGATTTTTTGAAAAACATTGAATAGACCCAAAATTCCTTTCAAAATTTGGAGATTTTTTCGTAAATAAACTATATGCTTATCTCTAACGGTTTAGAAATTAGCTATTGGTCCACGATTGGAGTGGACACCCTGTATTTCTTTTTGTTTTTCAATGTTATTTAAAACTTAATGAAAAGACATTATAAATAATAATTATGTTTCTACTTCCCTAGCGGAACTCAGGACTCAATAAAATTACCACGTTATTATTAATATAACTGTCATTATTAGTGTAGTTAACATGAATAGAGTATATGGGTATATGTATCGATTTCATAATAAGAAAATGAAAGAAATAGTCAATGTAATCGATCAATAAGATTTACTTAATCAGTTAAAGCCATTTTATGTTCAAATTGTTCTTCATTTTATGATGAACTGCACAAAAATATCCTTGAATATAACAGGATTAATACTAATTACTGCCATAGTGCAATCTAATTCTTTTCGTTTTCCCGGAAAAGACAATTATTTGCTTTAAATCCATTTAGTCGGAATGACTTACAGATCGATAGTAATAATCCAGCCTAGAGTAATCTTTGAGAAAAATATTCCTGTCATAAAATATTTTATAATGGAGGCGGTAAATGAATTTAAGTCTTATTTTTATTTCTCCATAAATTCTGATTACAAAAATGTAAAATTCTTTTCTTACAAATGATAAATCATTTTTAAAGAAGACTCGAAAGAAAGCGTTCAACAGTTTGAAAATTATATTTTAAACCATTTACACAACCTCTTAGAAAGCTGAAATTTCAATGAAGATTAGCAAACGTATCAACATATGATAAAGACGCAACTATCATTACTATATCAAACGAAATTGCTCTTCAAGGGAAATACATTTTTTTTTCTTTTTTGCAATCGAGTAGTAAAAATGAGAATTTTGGAAAATGATGCTGCTATAAAAGTAAAAGTAGAAGAATACTCATTAGTTTATTCCAACCCTACGAATTATTTTTTTTCTTCTTAGATGGTACATGATATTGCATTTTGTATATATTATAATGATACATGATATCGCTTTTTCTTGTTTATAGCGCAAACAGAAGAAGAAAAAAGTATGGTTGATAAAATGCTTTTATTAGCTGATTGCTTAGATCAGCATTAAATCTAGATATTTTTATTACCTTGTCTCTTATTTACAGACCTTTTAACTAATTTTTAAGTTCATTTATTTTTACGTCAGTTTTAATTTAGCAGATATTTTGCTCGAAAAATACAAGTGTTATTTAATCACAATACTATTCCCGAAACTACGTGAAAATCATCTAAACAGCAAAATCCATTTTAGATTTGTTTTACACACAAATTTATACGAAAAGCAACAAAATTTATAAATATGTATACGAAACTAGTGACCAACTGAACTTGTCTCAGTAATAATACATTTTTTATAAAATGCTTATACTTGCCTTTCAAACGACATTACTTTATCGTGGCAGCTAAAAGGTTCAAGTTTCTTTTAAATTTCAAAAACGTCAAATTGAGACTTATTTATGACTTTCATTCATCATGCAGCAGCGACTCGCCACAACTATATAATTCATTATATGGAGTTTGAACTTTCTGTACTTCATACATAAAAATCATTCAGAATCAAAATGAGTGCGGAAAACTTTGTGGCAGAAACAGTGCAAATAATAAACGGTTGTTTTTACAGTATAATACTGCCATCAGAGTTCAGCTATACAGTCCTAAACTGTAAATTAACAGTAAAATATGTATCGCTGCTAATTTTAGTTTATTACTGTTCAGTTTACAGTTTTAAATTATAGCCTCTGCTGCCAGTATTATTCTGTTAAATGAAGTTATTTTTTTAGTGTAGAAATATCCCTGTTTTTCAGCACTGCTTAGTTTTTAATGTGACACATTAACACGTAGTAGTCCATAAATATTAATTCAACTTCGGATTTTATTTTTAATTTTGTCTTTTAATAAGATAAGTAACAATTGGTATTTTTGGAGAAGATCTGAGATGTTATGAATCTCCTCATAATGCTAGGCGTGACAATTTTCCACACTCTTGATCTTAACTTATTCATTGCCCTATTAAAAAATTTCTTAACTATCCCTTTGCTTTAAATACTAGTAATTAACTTAATTAAACCTAAAGTATTTAGGATGTGCTTTAAAAAGCAAACAACAAAAATAACAAGTCCAATAATAACCATTGCTTTTATTGGGAACATTAAACTTCATCTTTATTTTTTGACATTAGCAGAACTAAAATGTATAACTACGTTAAAAATTTTGATAAATTTCACTGCATTACTGAAGCATGCTTATGGAAGACAAATATTCAAATATTTATTCATATTCACACAAAAATAGAATAAATAAAGGTAATGTCAGAAAATGGATGACTACTGTCTTTTTTCTTCCCTTAAGTGTCTGGATAAGAATGAAATATGGTACAAGCAGAGAAAAGTTAGTGAATTTGATCGACAGTCACTTCTTTGTTGACAGTTTTAACTCTAGTATTCGATCAAACCTTCTTTCTAAGATATATACTTATTTTATTTGGGAAATAAGAGAATTTCAATATTGAATTTTTCTCTGTCAAGGAAAATAAGTACCTTTAAATTTTTTAATCGTATTGTTTTAAAAGTATCTTTTCGAATATTTCACTGTCACATTGCATGTTTTGAAGTATGAACTTTCATATCAGCTAAAGAAATATTTTTACGTTTTATTCTATGATTTAATAGCAATTTTTGTAAAAGGTAGTATTTCCTCTAAGCCTCAACAAAAGGGAAGTTGAAAATGTTAAAGGCTTGCGTTTTCATTACGTTTAATACGACGGGAATCAAGAATAAGTTTCATATTATTACCTACATATCTTCCGAAAAATAAAATGATGTTACTTCATGAAAGAAACCACACGGAAAGTGTTAAATGAAATAAAATACACGTCAATACTTTTCATGCAATGTAGAAATTTGTGTAACCTTAATCCGTCAAAAGGATGAAAGCATAGCTAACTCTGGATTAACTTAATTGATAAAACTGGTGTAACGTTACGCATAGCTCATAGCGTTACACCAGTCTTATCAGTTCAATCATTCTTTGAATTGGAGCCACTTGGGCTGCAGAATGCTATCACCACTTTTACTGAGTAAGGTTACATATGTTTTTATAGTATTCTCTCGAAACAAAACATGCAACATAGATGAGTGAATCTGTCTTGAGAAATTGTTGATAAAAAAATTATTGGTAAGAGTATTTGATGTTGTGAGGGTTATATAAAAACAAGGCACAATTACTCATTTATAAACTAAATATTTTCAATGTTTGTTTTGATGATCTATATAAAATTACATTTCCTGAAGTAATACTCTCATGACATCGAATGCACATATTGGAAAAGACACTAATAGATTTGGCAGCGTTCGAACGAACTAAAATTTTAATCCAATTCACGAATTTTTAATTTTTGCTAAAATTTTAAAGTTATTAAATTCTAACAAAGAATCTGAAATCAGACAAAATGATTTTAAATCATATAATTTTACTTGATCTAAAAGAAGTTGAAATTCAAATTTTAGGAAAGGAAATTATTACTCAATGTTTTTAAGGAGAAAAGTCGATAATCGGGAAATGGCAAGAAACGCCAAATTTTAGGTGTTTCGGATTAGGCCAGCCATTTAGTGGAGTGAGAAGAAAATAAATTATTTTTAAAGCATTGAAAAACGAACGTATTGAAGTTAATATAGGCTTAATGTTTGATGATTTTCGATGCAGTATGTATTCAGATTACACTATACATTCAAAACAAAATAACAATTAACAAGAATTTAATCACGAAAATGAACCGTTAACAAATATTTCGAGCACACGAACAAACCTTTCAAGTACCTTTTTATATTCTAAACAAACATCATTTTTCATCTGATCTACCTTCAATTATTTGTTTTCTCAGAGAGGGAAGGAATGAATTCCTTAATTATTTTCCACCAAGATTCGTTTTGTAATTGAAATATGAGCCAATATTTAGAAAAGTGCCAATTTGAAGTTGGAGTTTTCTGAAAAAAATTTTTTTTTGCAGAAAAAAACTAATGTTGGATTTTAAGTCTAAATTGGGTCTAAATGCAAGAAAATAAAAGGGGGGAGGTCAAGGAAGTTATTTACCCCCTCTTTAGATTACTCACTTTTAAGCCGTTACAGATCTGATGAATGTTACAGATCTGATGTTAATATGAGCTACATATTTGAGCTTATGCTTTCAGTTTTCGTTAACATCTCTAAATATGATATCATTTCTTTGAATTTTTAACACAGAATCAAGATCATTATATTAAAATATATATATTAGGCTAAAAAATCAAATTTCATTATAAAAAAGCATTTCTTGGAAATAAAAATGAGCGATAAGGTTTTTAGATAAAATAAATTATGAGGTTACCAAATCCAAGCTAATAAAACATTTGTTTTGTTTTGAAACAACACACAACTTCAACTTTTTCAACACACAACTCTGCTGCTTGCTTTTCTTTAATTAGTTGCAGGAAATTTAATTTCTTGATCAGAAATTCAAATTTAGCATGCTAGTTATTATCTAGTTATTTAGCGAAGTTATAAGAAATTGAAGCACAAAAAAAAAAAATAAATAAATAAATAAATAAATAAATAAAATAATAATAATTAATTAACTTAATTTCTGCAGTGTCAATTTTTCTTATTTTACTAACTTCTATTGTTAGGTCATACAAACCACAAATGAAGCAATTGTACTAAAACTCATTGCTTTTCATTTTTTAAGAACAAAAATATTCAATATATATGGCTAAAACCTATGATTTTTGCTTTTTATAATTCTGAAACGTGTGAGTTAGTTCTGTAACACATTCGCTGTTTTTCAATGTTACCGCTCTGACTCTTACCGATCTGACAAACTGACAAAGTTTTTTTTTTATTTCCGAGTCGATCGCACTAAACCAAAATCAAACACGTGGTTTTTTCACTTGTAATAAAGGACTATACTTATATATAAAATAATTTTTAAAATAATAAAAACTGCGCATTTTAGAGCGTGTTACCGATCTGATGACTCAAATGACACACATTTTATAAAATCACTTTAAAAAATCTTACCTACAATTTTAGATGCAGAAATGCAAATTTTTAATTACGATTCAATAAAACATCCCACCAGGTACTCAGTATCACGTGGTATAGGTGCAGGAAATGATTTTGGGGGCCTAACCATAGATCGGAAGTTATTGTTACCACTCTGACGGCGGAACTTGGGACACGCTTATTTCGCATTCCCTAGAAAATCAGAAATCGATTAAAACAAAAATGAAGTAAAATATTAACAAAGGGGTCAAAATAGAATCGTTTTTTGTGTAAGTGCATTTTTTTGCGAAGTTAGAAAGTGTGCATGACCTGTTTGCATGCTAAGCTTTGCTACTGGGGACACGTTACCGATCTGATTTTTGATGTATAAAAACAATATTTTCTGAAGAAAAAAATTTTTTGTTTCTGATGTTATTACATGAAATGAAAGCAGAACCTTATCTTCTTTCCGGGGAAAATTATTTTTTTAACTAGTTATTGAAATACTAGGGAAAATTCGCTTGGGACTCAAATTGGCACTTTTCTAAATATTAGCTCATATCTCGCTCGCAGAATAAAACTTTTTCATCTTAATAGTTGCATATCATTGAAAAGTACAGTTAAGGTTACTGTAAATTTAGGTCGAATTGGCAGCTCCATTAGCCCCCCCCCCCTCCGTCTAAAAAATGTAGTACGTACTGTAGTAAAAACTCAGTAAAGCGTGTTTTTTTTTTTTTTTAATAACTTGAACTTACTTATAAATCCGTTAAAAAAATGATAAAAGCTTTAAAATAACAATTTTATCTAGTGTGTAAGTCTAATGTGAATATTCGTATAGTCTCGTAGAACCCCTTCCAATCAATCCGCTTCTGTAACCAGTGTTTATGTCATCAATTGTTCTAAACAGATGCAACTCAATTTTACAGTCGACAAGGTATAAACATAATTCTGATTAAAGAAATACTTATCACAAACTAGTGAACTTCTTTCCTTTTAAAAAGTTGCATATATTTCAAAGATTACGAATTTAAAAGTAATTACACTACTTCTGGAAAAAATAGAATTAATGGCCAGTGTTATTTTTCTTTCTCCTTTTAATGAAGGAAAGTTTATGCAAAATTAGCTTAATTGTCGTGAACAGACGTAAAAATGATTTAAACCAGAAAAATATAAATAGCTGTTATGAACAAGTTTTCTTTCGCTTTGCACATTTCCAATAACAATTCTTCAAAAAGGATCTCTTAAACAAACATTTAAAAAGTGAAAGTTTTTACTGGAACAAATGTTGATTTCACTAAACCAATATAACTTTTTGGATATTGATTGATAGCGAAATTTATATATTAAATTTCTAAGAAATTAGCCAATAATCCAGGTGTAGAGAGGTCAACCACGATTTTCTCTGAATTAAGCCTCAAAAAGTCTATATCCTTTCAATGGGTTTTGTCAAATGACAGCGTAAAGAAATTTCAGATAAGATAGTAAGAAATGTGTGCGAACTCTTAATGCATATGTTTTGCAGAGCTGTGCTCTTTATGATCCAATATATTTTCATAAATGAAAGTTTATCTACCTGGCGTGTTACCCCTTCTCATGACTGTTATGGTACAAATAGCTAGCACTATACAGTGACGAAGCTCTAGGCTTCTCTAGACAACCATGGCTGGATTCAGAGACGAGCATACTAAACATGTGAAACTCCTGGAGCATGAAAGAACTTTTTCAAGTTGCGCTAGAGCTTTTCTTGCATATCGTTCTCACCTGCTTAATTGTTTATCGTTATTTTACACTAAATTTTAATGTAGTACAACAGTAATCATAAATCTGTTTTTAAGTATTTCTTTTAGAGTAGAATATTTTTCCGTACTCTATACAGTTAACGAAAGCAAATGAATCTACATGGATCTATTTAATGTTTGTATTTTATGGGTGAATTGTAAATTCTTAGAAACGTCAGCGTGCAACACGTTCTTTCAATGGGTGGTCATTATTGTCATGATAGCAAAAATAATAATTGTTTTTACTATTATATGCTGAATGCATACTAAAATATTATACGCTCTACTACAAAGTTTCAATACGCAAATAAACGATTTTGGTAGTTGATATTTCAGGATTTTGGATGCCTTTCCTCAATGTTGACATCAAATGGCAAGACAGTTTTTGAAATAAAGCATTCCTTTTCTTTAGGCCGCACTTTTACTTCTGCCGTTTACATGCATCAGTGCTGAACAAAAATGTTTCAAATCCTAGAAATAGCCGTTTGCGTTTACGCAAAATTTTCGTTCGTGTATTACTCATGTAGGTTTTGTGTTTATTTTAAAATTGAAAAAAAATATATATATTACTCACATTAAATAACATTTACGAGATTCGTAAAGAATGTTTTCTTTATTGTGAAAAGTTTTATTATGTTAATAATTAAAAATAAAATTACTATTTTTTCGCATCATCTAATAAACAATCATCATTGACTTGAAACATTGTCAGTGGAAATTAAATTTGCTTCAACTGAGTGTATTTCGTGTTTAAGAGCAATGTGATGCATTGCGTCAATCAGAACTTTAAAGAGCTTTCGGAGAATAGCCTTAACTTCATGGCATAATGAGGAGAGACAGTATGATGCGGAAAGTTTTAATGAGCCTGTATCTATGTGTAATCAGTGACAAATTAAACTATTAAAATGACAAACTTGACGTGTCGTTCCGAATGGGCTGTAAGTTAAATGGTTATCCCAGTACTTTGATAAATCTTAATTTTTGAGCAGTGTATGTTAGAATTTAATGACTAAGTTGATGCAAGTGTGCGACCATGCCAATGTAAAATGAAGCATTTTAAGATTTTCATTTTAATTAATGAACTAGTTATGTTTAAACTATTTATCATTGTCACACAAACAAGAGCATACCATCCGATGAATAATTCTTACTATTTATACTATTATTTTTTCTGTGTACAAAGTACATGGCACTAATGTTGTCATATTCCAACAGCAAGTCTCTTCACAATTAACTCGATTTCTTTTGTCGAGGACTACAAAACACTTGAAGTAAAGGATGATAGTTTTCCACATGGTCTTATTTTCTTCAGCAAATAATCAATCAACGATTTTTTATTAGTCATTGATTTTTGATTTAATATAATATATATCGTTGATTGTTCACAAAATGTTCACATTGTTTTAAAGTTGTTTCTGATTTGTGTGAAACATTTATAAAATATAAATTAAGGTTAAAATTAGATGAGTTGTAAAATGCAATGACACAGGTTATAATTTCTTCTTCTTCTTTTTCCCCTTTGTGTGTGTGTGTCCAGTGTTTATAGTGCGAAAAATAATATTTCAGCCAAAATCATCAGAAATATGTTAAGTTCTTATTTCAGGCAAAGCTTGGTTTATAAACAATATCTCAATGTTCATTCACTTTCACACTCATGTTTGTAGTAAATCAAAAAAATCAACTTTTGCAAAACAGATGGTACAAAAAGAAGCTACTGAAGAATAGTTAATATTTTTTTGGTAACTATTTTATTGTCTTTAGAAAAGCAGTGTATTTGTAAAAGCCATGTATTTACATAATGCATTTTTGCACTTAAAATTCATTTAACTGGCATAGATTGTAGCTTTTTAAATACAGCTAGCTATTAAACTGATAAATTATTTTAGTTTACAGGCAAATATTTTTATGGCATTGAGAAAAAGACAAATTGCACAAAAAAAAACTTTCTAAATGGAATTATACTGTAATCATAAAGTTCTATGGGTTTGGCGAGAAATTGGCAAGCTATCGCAAAGTTAGTTTAGTTTTTTGATGGGAGTTTTTGGTGCAAAACTTGACAAGAAATATTCAAATATCTCCAAAATTAGGAAGATTTCATGAGATATAGAGCCTAATAGAGTACTCTATAAACGCTTTGGCATATTGAAACACTGTACAGTTGTTTAGCTCGGCTGCATACGTTTTGTTTCAGCTGAAACTCTTTTCCTTGGTATTTCATCATATTCGGAAATGAATACGTTCTTAACGTAGTGTTTACAGTGTTTAATGATATTTAATTAATTAGCGGATACTTCAGCAATTTTACAGACATTGTTTATATTCTAAATACACTTGCTGTGCTTTTACAAGGGCTGAGTAACTCCTTTAATAACAGTAGAAAAATGAGGACTCAACAAAACTTTACCATCATAAATTTAGAGCTTATAAAAATGTTTTAAGTTGACTAGCAGAACTTGTTCTGGTATATTACCGTAAAACTGTGTTATGCATCTGGAAATTATATATAAAACTAAGAGAGCCAATTCTGGATTTTGAAACAAAAGCAGTAACCACACATGGGATGATATCATTTTTTGTAACTTTTGGTTTGCTTCTGCTATTATCCACATCAATTAAATGATATGGGTAATGCAGGAAATTAAAATGTACTAGCCATATCATTAAATTGGGTCACGGAGCTATTCTTGTTATTGTTGGAAATGCGATGAAAAATCCCCTTTGCATTCTTATACTTTATTAGTATTATTATTTTCTAATTAAATAAAGTTGTGTTTTCCTCGTTTTTTTAAATGTATATATTTTTGAAAAACTCCCTTCTTTTTTATTCCCAAAAGTCTTATAATTCATTCGCTTTTCTTCAAACATCTGGGAAAAACAAGCTCGCTTTTCTGTGACTTAGCAGAAAACGATTTTTAGTGACGACATTTTAAATGCATTATTCGATTACTTGCTTTTAAAAACTTACCATTGAATTGTTCAAAGCTGAAAATACAGCTTTTATTAAGGAAATTCATTCTTAAGCCCATTTACTCATCAAAAAATAAAATTTCAGCAAAAATTCACTTGCACATTAATAGAAATTGAAATAAAAAAGTATAGATAGCAGAATCTTACAGGACTACAAATTTAAAATGAATTCCGTGAAAGTAATCCTGTTATTGCAAGCAGAAAATCTAGTTAGATAAGTCTTTTTTGACATATCATTTAAATAAAAAATGAGATTATGTGCAAAAAAAGTTTTTGCTGCTTCCAGATACCTAATGGTTAACGGCGTTGCTTTTCTTTATGAGATGAAAGTGTTCTTTTAAGTGCATGGAGTGAGCTAAACCAAGTATTTTTTTTTATCTTTGCCGGGAGTTTATCTGAACCCATTGGAACTGCGAAACATTTATGAAGCTTCTGAACCAAACTTTGAGTACGACAAAGAGATTGATAAATGTATAATAAAATTTTGCGACTGGCTTATAGAAATGGAATCAAGTTAGTTATACAAAGAATATTATATGAGTACATCTTGACCGAAGTAATAAACTAGAATATAGCAACTTAGTAGAAAATTTCTACAGGATATACTTTTTATTTAATTATTCATTTCGGTATCAATTTCAATTGCATATTAAACAAAAAAATCAGCCAACATGATATTTTTTTCTGTATTATTTAATAATCAAGCAGGGTAAGTGTCTTAATTATATTTTTGTGAAAGAAAAACATTTTTTTTCTCAATTTTTTTTCAGTTTCTGAAAACGGTTTTTTTCGCTCATGCCGATCATGACAATAAGAGCCAAAATATATACAACTCCAAAGGAACGACGGCTAAAGGAAGACAAAAACAGATGATAATTTGTAGAAGACAGTATATAAAGAACCAAAAAACAATTATATTAGAAAAAATCCCAAATTTCTCTAACATATGTTTTTATTTCATAATGGTTTTCGCAAAACTGCTTGATTAATTTTTCAAAGAAAGTTTAAAATTCTTTAGTAGTGTAATACTATAGGAAAAACAGCAGAGGAAATGTTAATGTCTGGTTGGAAGTGAAATTATTCCTAGATAGTTCTAAGAAGCTCTGAAAAAAAAAAGTCCTTAATTTCTCATTTTGCAAATTTAACTTTTAACCCTCTCTTAACTTTTAACTCTAACTCTTTTACTTTATCTTTGTATTAAAAACATATTGCTAACGCATTTTTCTCCATTTTCTGTAATTTTCTGTACGATATTTTCTGCACGATAGAGTTGCAAATATGTCCAACGGCCCCTATTATACTATTATCATTATACACAAAGTCATTTTTGTTCAAACTATAGTTTGCATAGGTGACTTCAATTTATTGAATATTTTTTTCATCCTAAAAAATGTTAAAACGCGCATTTCAGCAGCCATTTATTATATTTCTCCATTGGCCATTCCATCGGCCATCGGCATTGGCCGCCGAGGCCAACTTGGACAAAATATCGGCCATCTTTTACCTATCAATGCCGAATTATGCAAGACATTGAGGTTGGTGTGTAGTTGAGAAAAGTTTATTTTTTTGCTGCAAGTTCAAAAAGATAACAAAAAAAAAAAGAAAAGAAAAAAAACTCAAAAGTTTGTTTTTTTTTTCCTTCGATTCAATCTTATCGTTTGGATTTCTGAAAGTACATTGCATTAACTGTTTATATTTTGTACGCTGTATTGACGCTAAATGTACATGTAATAAACTATGGTAATACATATAAATGCGTTTGTAGTGCTAAAATGTTCGCAACTCTTCCTTTTGTGACACATTTATGATTGTCATATTCAGACTCAAATACATTTCAGTACTTGCTGAACAAAGTATCCAAAATATACGGTGTTTTTTTTTTATGATTATTTTATAAGAAAAATAAAGGGAAGAAGAAAATAATTATAACCTTTAATCTGTCATAAGCTCCGTTTCCCATAAACTTTGAAATTTGCAATTGCAATATAATATATAATATACAATAATTGCAATAATATAATTGAAATTACAATACTGTTTATAAAATTTCGATTATTGTGTATTATCAAAATACGGAAACACGTAATGAAGTGATATTTCCTTTCGGGGAGTCATTTTGTTTACCAAAAACAATACTAACTGCATTCTATATAAATTTTTAAAACTGTTAAACGTGTTAATTTTCAAGCAAGGTTCACTAAAAGCAATTTGAACAATAATGATTATCGTAATATTTTGATTGTGTACATAGCGTTTGGCTTTTTTTAACTCTGCTACAAAAATTTACATGAAGTACCTACAAATAAAAAATATTCATTTATAGGTACATCATATAACCTTTATACCTATAATGTAATATATTTTTAGGTACTTAAACAAATTAAACAAAATTAATTTTTGAAAGCAGCGCACTTTAATTAGACGTTGACGAAAATTGGTTCCATTAACATACATAGTAAGAATATTACATTTTGTAATTTATTACGGAAACATATTTTATTACTAAAACTCGCACTGACTTTCATTCGTATAAGATGTTATAATCTTTAAAAGGCGCAAAAAAAGCAAAGAACGGCATGTAGCGGCGTAAAAAATCATAATCTACAAAAAAAAAAAAACTTTTTTCGCATGAAGTGCTCAAAATGACGTAAAAGGAAAAGTGCTGAAGAATTCAGCGTCTAACAAATTTATCCAAGAAAGTATTTTTAAGAAAAGTTTCAAGGAAGGGAGTTTTTATAAAATGTCTGGTTCGCGAATAAAGACTACCGCTCAATTCTACAAAAACTCGATATATGAGCTACACTTACTGAAGGAATAACAGATGTGTTATATATTTTTTTCTCGGAAAAACAAAACATTTTGAATAAAGTTTAAAAGTATGTTTCTTAAGCTCTGAAAAAGCCAATAGTGTTCGAACTTGAAAATAAAAATGGGCAGTTTGTTTAGAAATAATATCTGAAATGCATTTGAAAATGGTTCAGATCGTTTAAAAAGGATTGATTTAAAAGGCTCTGGTTTATATGTTAAGATAAAACTCTCAAACCTTATTGTTTTGTTCCTAGTTAAGATTTTAAATAAGTCATTAATTTTTTTCTTACGTCAAATACCTATTTATTAGTTTTAACTGCAAATGCTTATTTCCGGTGATAAAGGAATGTTAATAAACTCAATTTTTTTCTGTTAGAAGTGGAATTAAAAATTAATATTACACTCACTGAAGCCAGCAATATATCAGCAAACTATTTTTCAACAATATTTGTTGCAATTTTTAATTCAATAAAAATGCAAATAAAAATATATGACGGATTGTTTAAAATGGTGGAAACCGTGATTTACTGTAAACACATCTGTGTCAAAAAGTAAAAATATAAACAACGAAAAATTCTGCGACAAAAAACGTCTGTGGAATATCTCAAAATCCATAAGCTCAAAACTTTTGAGATTGAAAATATAATTTAATTTAACCAAGAAAAAAATGTGCCGTAATTACTTTTGCAAATTAGTGCTTCTCTAAACGTAGCTATTTACCATTTTACACAAAATTATAAATTGAAAAAATATGTTTTGTTTTCTAAGTTATAATCTACAATCAAATGGTGATCCTAAACACATAGTAAGCCTGAAGAAATTTTAGGTAATTTTTACAGGCATATTCTATAATTATCTTACATTTTAATCGTGAATTTATGAATATTTAAAAATGAGGATGAGCTTTTTTTATAGGCGTGGAGCAACAATGTCCTGAAGGGGAAGTTCACCAATATTCGACCCTAATTGTTAAATAAAATATTAGCTACTGGTCGCTAAACGATGATCAAATACTTATCAGATAATTAGATTTGGTGCGCTTCAAGATTAAAGTAAAGTAGTTAAATGATAAACTATGATAGGTAACCATTACTTAAAATTTTCATTTTGCTTAAAACATGTCTTCGAGTAGAAAGAACAAAATTAATTAAAAATTATGTTATTTAACTCTAAATTCTACATTTTGAAAATTTTCCATTATTTTTCATTAAATAAAAAGCTCGCCGTGGAGTTTAGAAGATTTATAGATTCAAGATACTTTATCGTTCCGTCAAAACTTTTGATATTAAATTTATGTAAATGAATTTCGAATGGTTTACTTTTTATCAGTTTGAAGCAGTTCCATGGTTTTATCTAATCGTTTTTTAGCGTGTTTAGCAACATTTAATGGTGAAAAACTCTTAAGCGTATCGTGTCTTCATTCCGGAGAAAAAAAATATTATCAAATTCGCAAGGTTTCGAAGCACTTGCGAAGTCTTTAAAATTGTGTGTTTTTTCCGTATTTTTTTTACAAAATTATGCATCCAGTACCATTTTCTAAATGCCACACTTGAATTCTCTAAAAATAAACATAAAAACTTACAAGTAATATATTGCGTGTGAATCTGTTAAAAAAAAATCAAGAATATATGTTTCAGTAATGTGAGAAGAAATAAAGAATGTTCCATGTGTTATGTTCATAATATTTCTCTCTGAATACATTATACGGTCATTTTTTTTCTTTTTAGAATGAATTGAGCATTAAATTTCAAATGATTGGTTGAAACTTCAGTCCTAGAAGTTCACCATACACTGAGAAAACTTAGAATACAGTTATTTTTAGAAAATGCTATGCGTAATAGCCATATATTAAAAACAATAAATCATCGTAAACAGGAGGACATTCGTTATTGGCCCAGTGCCCTTGAGAGGGGACTTTCTTGTATTTCCCTCTGATTAAAAGGGACAGTCACGAAGAAAAATAAGACTTTTAACATATAAATATGTGCGTGTTTCTCATCATCTTGATCTAGGAACATAGACTCTGTGCTTATGCCACGTAAGAACGTCACGGGATCTACCCCCCGTTCATTAGGTGCCCCCCTTTTTGAGGTTTGGGAATGTTGAGTCTTGCACTCCTATTCACTGACAGGCACACAAATGAATTTCCCTGTTCAACACTCTGGAACTGTAGCGTCACATATCACCAGAAATGTGTACCGCAAAAAAGCTATTACATACTAGATAGACAAGGGGAAAACTTCTGAAGTTCGGGAAAAACTATTTGACCTCAGGAGCAAAAGTTAGTTGTCTTTTAAAAAAAACTATCACACATGCAAAAGATTTTCAGTTTCAATTTCTTCCGGTGTTCCATAAATTAACCTGAAAGCCAATACAATGGTTAGAAGTCATTAAGTTTACCTTCTTTTATAATTTAAAATTTCATGACAATAAAATGGTGATGAAATCATATTCAACATCTGTTAAAACAAAAAAATCCCCCCCCCCCCCCCAAAAGGCTCATTACACTGAATAGTTTGTAAAGAAGTGTGACTAGCACTGCCATCACTAGAGAAACTTTCAAGATCAATTTGCTTCAAACTATCTAAGAAAAGCATACATTGTTCATATGTGTCCCTTTCCCCTATGATCTCCGAAAAGAAAAGCTATATTTTAGTTTTTAAAAAGCGTTTTCATATTTTTTAAATCATACTGCATTTTGGCCTTTCTGAAGCGTTTTCTGGCAAAGTTAAAAATTAAAAAAAAATCAAGTTTACTTAGCATTACAACTGTTTTGTCAGAAAATTGGTGTCGAAACAATACCCAACAGATTCCTTTGCAAAACAATATTTAAAATGACGAAATAATACACGTGCAAATTAAGCACTAATATTTAACTACTAACGTATATTTCGTAACAAAGAAAAAAAACATTATTACTATATTTGTTTACATATAGCCACAAGTATTAAAGAAAATGAAATAAAATATTCACTTTTGACTATAGAAAAAAATGCGATCCTCTACCAGTGTGTTATCTCTTAATGGCTAAAGCAATGCTATAAAGCAAGCTCAGATAGACATCCCGTTAATCTCTCGCTTCGCGCCCTTATAATATTCCTCACAGTTTTGCTAAACTGGGAACTATTACAGCCATACCCAGTCAACCGTACGAATAACCAAAAGCATTAATCAGCATAAAACAAGCAATTTAAAAAAGTTTCAAGAAAAACTTTATTTTTATTCAATAAAAAAAAAACTTTTATTTAGCTCGCACCAAGTTGTTAAAATGCTTTCAATATGTTATGCAAGGTTTAACTTTTTTATCTAATGAAATAAGCACCCTGATCATTCAGAGAACTCACGTAAAAAGAAATACACACCTTTTTGAAAAACTACTTTTGTAATTAATTAATTAAAAGGATTAGTTGAATAAGTTTCTGTTAATTATGTTTTTCAGTGAAGCAGAAATACATAAGTGTAAATTTTTTTCTTAATTTTTTGTCTTTTCTTTTGTTTTTTCCTTTTAACTTTCTAAAAGAATATTAGAGGGTTACTGTGAAAAATACATAACATTTTCTAAAGTTTACTTATTATTTCCTTGATCTTTTAACTAACATACTGAAATAAATTAAGGGGTTGTATTGAATCACTGTACTTTAGTAAGAATTTATGTAAAAACATATTTTGCTACTTCAAATGCATTATATCTTCTTGCCAAAAAAAAAAAAAAAACCTTTTTTTATGATCCTAAAGTTCCAAGCACAGTTGTACGAAAATTTTTGATTTTCCAAACTATTTTTTTATAAATTAGAAAGTGAATGTTATGACCGCAAAAAAATTTAACCATTCACTCCTGCATAATATTAAACAGGCTTGTAAAAATAATGTAATTTGAAAAGTCACACATAAAAACGTTAAAATAGGGACTGAAAACCATTGTAAGAGTATTGTTAACTATTTCAGAAGCTGCCACAAAGCCAATGTGGTATTAGCATTTGACCGTAGATATAATTGTAAATGCAAAATCAAAAGCATTTAGAAGATTTCGAGAAATGTGAGGAACTCATTACAAATATAATTACAATATTTGTGTACATAGAAAAAATCGGGAAAAAATTGTCTCGGGGAAAAAACTAGGAGAAAATTAAAAAAAACTATTTATATCAATGAAAAATGTTCAATATTTTTGTGCTTGGTTGAAATTAGCAAGAACAATACAAGACAGAAATTTCTAACTAAAACCACAACTTAAAAAATAATACTGTGTGTTAGACTTAATTTTGGTTACTTTTAATTACTTGTATATGTTTGCAGTTGAAAAGATTTCCCACTTATTTCATATTATGCATTAATGTTGATGCTATAAATATACTTTAACTCTGCTTAAAAAAAGAGCAGCAAGCTTCCATTATTCGTCACAGAAAAAAAAAAAAAACCTTACAGGATCTTGTATATAGAAGAAAAAAAAAACGCAAAGCTTGTGTCCTACGTAATAGATAAAACCTAGTATTTACTCCACTAAAGTACTATCTTAGATTTTTTTTTAATCTTGCATTTTGGACTAACAGTCAAAAACAAATCGAAACTTTGGAAAACAAAAGTTCAAACGAAAAATCATTATTAAATGTGAATGCTTATCTTCTTTTGCAACACCATCCAAAAATGTAATTGAATACATCCTTGTAAAGAGAATGGGAACAAAAGGCCATCCTTTGGAAACTCCGAATCCACAAAGTGAGTGTTGAAAGTAGGATCAATAAACTGTGGAATTTATGGCTTTTGTTTTCTCTAAAATTCGTTTCACTTTCTGCTAACAAGGTGCATTAGTTTTTGAATTGGTGTAGGAGTACGATCTTTAAACTGCCATTCATTACGATTTTTTTGCTTAATTCAGTAAAAATAAATAAGTAAAACGAAACAGTATAAAAAAGGAAAAGTTCGTAAGCAAAATAATATATTTTTAAAACAGTTGGTAATGATGTATAACGGTACCGGTGAGTACTGAGAGAATGGCTCCTACATTTATTACTGTGTTCTTTTGACATATCATTTGACGGATCCCCTTCCAATATTTATTGAATTCAGAAGTAGGTGTATAAAAATAAGCTTACGGTTGAAATCTTCTTACACAAAAAAAAAAAGAAAAAACTAATTTTCATTTGAATACTGGCTTCAAGTTGCTTAAAACTACATAGGATTATGAGTTGTCTTCAAATGTGGTTAAAAAAGAGAATGGTTTAAGAATCTCGATTTAAAACACAGCGAAGGCTTTTTAAAAATGCTCAAACTTCTGGTCGTATGTTTAGTGTCTTAACTTTCCTTAATATTGAGTCAATACTTTCCTCGAATTTTTGGATTACTTTTTAAATGAAAATCTGCAAGAAAGGAAAAAACATACACTTTAAATAGCTCTGTAATTTGCTCATTGCTCTCTACAAAGTATAGTTTAATCACAATTGCATAGTTAAGTAAATGCTAAAAATTAATAAAAGCAAATACAAAATAATAAATAGTAGTAGGGAAGACAGACCAGTGAATGAAAACTTAAGCAAATTTTCAATTTTAAAAATTCATAGCGACGGAAAAACAAGTAGCATTTGTTCCATGACAGTAAAAACACTTCAGATGATATACGCAGTATTAAAAAAAAAAGTTTGGGAGAGCTTTCATGGCTCTGCATCATGTTTTAGCCCCCCCCCCCTCTAAAACCTGATGCAACGAACACATTTTAAAACCAGAAAAAAGTACCCAGACCCAGTGAATGAAAACCCCTACCAGGGAACAAATGCAGCATATTCTAGTTATTTTCTTTAGATAAATGTGTAGAAAGCAGTTAGTTCTCCTAATTCATTTAAGAAAAACGCATAAAATTTTTTTTAAAGGAAGAATACGAGATGTTCATTCACTGGAAGTGTTCATTCACTGATCGGTATACTCTACATTATAAAAAAATTATATGCTTTCAGTTCTTTTGAAAATAAATGCTTCAAACGGCTAGTCAGTGGCGATTTTCTAAGTTGGGTAACCCGTCGCAGAGAATTTTTTGAAGCTTTTCTAGTCATAACGAAGAACAAAACTACGTAAAGTATTGCTTACGGTTTTTGATTCATTTGAAAAAAGTGAGAGTTTTCCATTAGCTGTAAATATAGAAGTAGAGGTAAACTTGTAAATTAATTTAGTAGCCAGTGACCCGAAGACAATTATAAAATGCGGAATACACACACAAGCATATTTTCATTTTAATTGCCACTTCTTTTAGAATTTTATTTCTGTCAAAACAAGAAGGCAATATTTCGGTACTACACTAGAAAATTGAGTACGGAGAACAGTATCTGTATTAAAGTTTTGGAAGGCAAATGGATTTATTTTTTTTATTATTTTTTTTTTTTTAAGCGTGTTTCTTGTTCCTTGAAAAGCGGTAAAAATTAATAAAAATGCGGCTATACAGGGTGTTCCGTAACAAATTGTACAAACTTTGAGGGGAGTTAGAGGGGATGATAACAAGCAAGAATCACCCAGAAACATAAGTTCGGAAACGCATAGTTGACGAGTTACATATTCATAAACTTGTCAAATTGTGTCAGAATGGTTCGTTATTACGACGGTTGGTTATTACCATTTCGGTGCATTTTTTTGGGCAACAGGCAGCAAAATTTCAACAACCGCTTTAACCTTTCTTAAATGTTTAATACTATGCAAAACCTTTGTTGGATTTTAAATTAGTGACTACAGGTTTTGTGTGTCTGTAGTACTTGAGCATCGCCTTTGCGACCCTATGTTCCCATGCGATTTGCTTCAAATTATCGTCCCCTCTAACAACCCTTAAGCTTTGTCCCAATATTTAAAGGACACCTCAGGGTGGTAGGGGACAAGGGGAAGTAAGGGTTTAAGGGGAGGTAGGGGACATCACAAGCAATCAAAATTGCAGAACAATCCTTAGTCAGGAATGCCTTCATTAGACGCTAGACGGCGTTGTTCAGAGAAGAGCAAAAGCAACGTGCTCTCTCTCAGTAGTCATTTTAGCTGCAAGCGCCCACAGAGAAGTATGAAACGTTTCACGGATGCGGAACTTGCAGTTATGCACCTTATTTATAGTTTAGCAAACGGAAATGGAAGAGCGGCTCAGAGGCTGCATCGGGAAAGGTATTTGCAGAGAGAAACACCGGACCATCGAATGTTCAATAATTTGCATCGCAATTTGTGTCAATATGGGTCCCTACGAAATAATAGGTATGGTCACAGCATGCCACTACATAGTCATAGTCTAAGAATGGAAGAACACGTATTGCGTACCGTTAGAAAAAATCCGAGTACCAGCGTACGAGCCGTAGCTACTGCTGTTGAAGGATCTACGACGTCTGTTCATCGTGCTTTGCGACGTTCACGCTTACATCCATATCATCTAGAACACGCACCGATGGATTGGTCGTGGTGGACCAGTTCCCTGGCCACCACGCTCTCCTGATTTAAACAGTCTCGATTTCTTTCTTCGGGGTGCTTTGAAAAGTGCTGTGTACGCAACTGCTGTGGATTCAGAAATGGATACAGTTGCAAGAATCGCCTGTGCTGCTGCAGATATCCAAGAAAATCCGGGTGTATTTGAGAAAGTTCGCCAGTCTATGGTTCGACGGTGTAACGCATGCATCGCTAACAATGGTGGAAACTTTGAACATATTTTATGACATTTTCTAACATTATTTACATTAAACGTGTAATGTCTTTGACCAATAAACATTTCGGATGATCCCAATCTTGTGTCTCATTGAACAATATTAATTTTTGAGAAAGGTTAAAGCGGTTGTTAAAATTTTGCTGCCTGTTGCTCAAAAAATGCATCGAAATGATAATAAAAAACCGTCGTAATAACGAGCCATTCTGACACAATTTGACAACTTTGTGAATATGTAGCTCGTCAACTATGCGTTTCCGAACCTATGTTCCTAGGTGATTCTTGCTTGTTATCATCCCCTCTAACTCCCCTCAAAGTTTGTACAATTTGTTACGGAACACCCTGTATAACTAAAGAAAATTTATTTCAGCCCCCCCCCCCCCACTTGCTACTAAAAATTTGAATTTAAATGCCTCTAAAACCTATTATACTGAAAAGTGGAAGTTCTCCTTTTAGAAGAGTACTTTGTGATACTGTTTGACAGTATATATGTACAGTTTTTTTAAGCAGGTAAAAAAATGACGCGAGTTTTTGTTTTTCAAAAGGCTGTTTCAAGATAAATTAAACTTAAGGAATACGTACACTTGGATATATTTTTTTAATTTTTCACTCCAAAAATCCGATGCTTTAAATGTACGTCACGGTTTAAAACCTTTTCGACATAAAAATATAAAAACACTGAATTAATTATTAACTGATCTAGATTTAAGGAGCTAAGTAGCACATTTTTCTAAACACAATAGGGCAATTCCACGGCAACTTACGTTACATTTCGACCAACTCTTATGCAGTTAGCTCCTTAGTTCCTTTAGTCCAAAATCAGTCCGACTCCGACTCTTCGACTCCGACGCCCTGGATAATATTACTGTTTTTGCACGTCAAATATCACGTTCCTTAAGCACTGAAATGACACCGCGATAATATTACTGTTTTTGCACGTCAAATATCACGTTCCTTAAGCACTGAAATGACACCGTGATAATATTACTGTTTTTGCACGTCAAATATCACGTTCCTTAAGCACTGAAATGACACCGTGATAATATTACTGTTTTTGCACGTCAAATATCACGTTCCTTAAGCACTGAAATGACACCGTGATAATATTACTGTTTTTGCACGTCAAATATCACGTTCTTTAAGCACTGAAATGACACCGTGATAATATTACTGTTTTTGCACGTCGAATATAACGTTCAAGGGACACTTAGCACCGTTATTTGACCAATAACACCATTTTTGCACCAAATTTGAACGTTCTGGTGCTGCTGGGGAGTAAAGACAAATATTGTTGTAAAAACCTTGTACAAAAGCATTCAGTAAAAATGACAGTCAAAAGCAAAATTAAAATTCAAAAATATTCGATGCACTTAAATTTTACAAAATTTAGCAGTCAAAAATAAGGCAGTAAGTTACGTTACACAAAAAGGGAATGGCATAATATGAAAATTGTTTCTAAGGCAAATTTCTGCTCTATTACAGCTGTCTTCTTGTTTGAAGTATAATTTATCAGTTTCTTATAATATTTAGGAATTAATTTTCATAAATTTAAAATTTCATTTTAAAAATTGAATTTTATGGGAATTTTTAACTGGGTAACTTACGTTACAGTAACTCACGTTACAAAATTCACTTACAAGCATATCTTTATTACAAAAATTAATGAATGAAAAATACAGCTTAGTTTAGATCAAAATACTGAAAAATAATAATTATGAGTTAAATTTACAGAAATTTAATGCCAAATTCAATAATCAATCAAAAATATTACAAAACATAAGACATTTAAATGCATACTGGCCGCTGGTATTAACAAGTTCAGGTAATTCTCGTTTCAAATCATGTTTTCTCTTATAATAAATTTCCTATGTCGTTTATGGCCATTTATAATTAGTTCCAACAGCAGCCATTACTTTTACTTTAAACTCGTATTCTTCAATAATCGTCACAACTCAAGGATACAATGTATTTTCGTACTTCACCATACACCAGTCACCAGCTTTTATCTCTGTTTTTTCTTCTTGTTCCTTAAAATACTAACTAAACGAAACCCTACATTTTGTTCATTTCTGGTTCTTAAATGGTCATTGTCAACGTGCGGATCTCCAGAAAATATTTTTGATACATTTTGCTTTTTCTAACATATTTTAATACTATCAAGAGTGACTTTTATTTATGAATCTGTAATATCCGCATGACTTTTTTCATACCCCTTCTACAGCGCATCTTTTCTGCAGAGCTCAGTGGCGTTTTAATGCAGAACAACATATGTTTCAATGGAAAGAGATAAACTATTTTTATATTTGTTTTTTCCAAAACATATTTAATAACTTTAAATCATAACAGAAGTCATTTTTGAATAATTCATAGTACATTACCTATTAAATATTCTGAATGCAGTGATATTGTTTAAAGAGAATTAATATCTTAACAGCCAAAAAGAAGCATGTAATTTATAATAAAGGTGTATTATAATCTTATTAACAAACAGACATTTTAAGAAATATGAGTAATCTAAATTAAGTAAATACAGTACAATTAAAATAATTATAGAATAAATTACTTCTATTAACCTTTTAGGTTTTATTTACAATTTACTTTATTTCGAAACACAAGTATTGAAGTTCTACTAAGGTAACTTACGTTATCTGCATATGTGGGTAACTTACGTTACACGTTTTGATCGTAGCACAAAAAATTAAACAATATTCAAAAGAAAGGTATGTTATTTGCTTAGTACACACTTAAAAGATAGAAAATATAACATAGTTAACATTGTATTGCTCTTTCTTTATTTGCTGTAAAAACTTTAACATGTTTTTGGTAACTTACGTTACATAGAACAGAGCCTTTTTGAAATTGACATAAATCACTTAATTAAATTGAAAATACTTTTTTCATCAATTCACAATATTAATTTAAAGTGTAATAAACAACAATCTTCCTTTGTTATATTTATTTAATGGAAAAAATTGAAACTTATCAATGTTGAAAGTTTGACCATTTGCTTCACTGAAAATAAAATACTCTAATACCAACTTCAAAGTATTGCCGAAACTAAAAAACTACATTCCTAACAAAAAATTGTTATAAATAAGAAACTTCTAACATTTTTAAACCAAAAAATATGCAGAACCGTCACACTACTCGAGTTTAATTTTTTCAATGCTTTTCCACACTTGCATGGAATTGCCCAATAGCTTAAAAGCAAATATGTATAGGAACACAATTTTTGTCAAAAAATATTTCCAAAATTATTCTCCATGTGGTCTCCTCAATAAAGATTCTAGAGATTGCAGATTTTTTTAATGATATTTTTTTCACTACAGAAGGACAAACAAATTAAGATTTTTTCCAAAATCTTGAAGTTTAAAAATCCACTAAAAATTTACTTTTCAAGTAACAGCTCTGATTGAGGCAGACCACATTTCCTTAGCTATGTAGAAAAAATGGTACTAAAATAATTCTGTACCTCAGAACCAGACTAACCTGAGTCCATTTCGTCACTTTTTAGAAGAGGGCGAAAACGATGGTCGGATGCATGCAAAGGATGGGACTCGTGCTCTTTTCACGCTGCTAAATAATTGTGAAGGATGTAGAGTTTAAATCCAACGTTTAAATGCACAAATTTACAGGTATGCTGTAGACATGTGTTTCGGGGCTACAAGGAGCCCCTTTTTCAAAACTTTTTCAATACATCATCCGATAAAAGCTTTTATCGGATGATTCTTCATCCTAAAGCTCACACTTCTTGTATTGAAAAAGGGGCTCCTTGTAGCCCCGAAACACGTGTCTACAGTATACCTGTAAATTTGTGCATTTAAACGTTGGATTTAAACTCTACATCTTTCGCACAAAGGTATTTATTTTCTTCAATTGTGAAGGAATTTGTTTTTTAGAATAACGTTTTTATGTGTCGATGCGGAATAAGATTCCACATACAATGCAACAAAAAAGTGAAAATCACCATTTTTGGACTTACGTCCTTCTGGTTCTGAGGTACAGAATTAAGGTAATTAAATTCAATACTGTGTTTGGAAGAAAGCAACGTACGGCACAAATGCAAGTCTTCAGAGACTGAGTTTAAAGATTTGGAAACATATTGTAAGCAATGGTAGCACCTAAAGAAAAACCCTTGTTACTCGAGAAATATTCCAAATATTTAACGATTTTTGCAATTTTAACCATACACTGCATGATTTTTTGTTCTTTGAAACACATATATATGTTTTTTAGTGTAATAGGAAAGCATTGGAACACAGTTTAAAAAAATAATTTTGAAGATAGATGGTTGTATTTGCTTTAACGATACTTAATACTTGTTTTTTATGATTGAGTTGCCTTATGCATGGTCATAAGTAAAAAAAGTCCATGTAGTCAATTGGCAACGTTATGCAGTGTAGGGTTAAGTGTGTGCATGTACCTTAAATTTCTAAGTGGTATTTTAAACGTTAAAAAGAAAAACACATTATCTTTCAAGTAAAAAACCTCAACAACATATCTGTACCGATCCGGAGATAAGATAGTTTTAAAGTTTGGTCACAATTTGCAAATTAGAAATATCTCCCATG
Source organism: Uloborus plumipes (assembly GCA_038373865.1). NCBI lineage: Eukaryota > Metazoa > Arthropoda > Arachnida > Araneae > Uloboridae > Uloborus > Uloborus plumipes. The sequence continues at coordinate 55,552 of JAXGGA010003294.1, read as the reverse complement.
TGGTCGGTTTTAGCTTGCTACATTTCGGGCAAGTTATGTTTTATGGGAGAGGGGAGAGAGAACACAAGTATGGTTTTAACTTACTTTTTTTTCTTAATGATAATCATCGATTAAATGTCAAAACTTAATGCAGGTTTCTGTGCTTGCCCAAATGACATGACCCCTTACCTATATTTAAGAGAATCAGCTTATTATTTTGATAACACTAATTTCCAAAACGTAAACATGAAACAAACTACTTCATTTTAATTGTTTATTCCTGACAAAAGTTTCTATCAAGATATAACACAGTAATCACATGGAGAAACATATTCCGAAATATCGGATGCAGTAAATAAACGCACGAGTGCTTTCACTTCTGTAATGGTAATTGCTGATTGATAACGGTCAACGTTTCCGACATTTCTGACTCTCTCAACAAATATTCGTCATCATTTACACTCTACCTTGCAGTAACTGCGTACTTTTGCGTAAGCACATTAAAATGAAAAGGTCTGTAAACTATGTTCCGACTCATAAAACACTGGAGAACTACTCGTTGAATCACACTTGGAAATATGTTTCAGAGTGAACTACCAAGTGTGTAGGAACTAATTGAAACCGAAAAATAAAGCTGTTTTACTAGGTAAAAACATGGACTGGAAAGTTTTCTCGTTTTATTTTTGCGAAATTATTATACTGTGATAAAAAACAAATAAAAAAATAAATGAGTTTAATTTCTATTCGTTAATTTTTTATGGCATAAAGGGTTTAAAAAGAGGTTTTGTGTTAATCTTACTTTACTAGCTTACCCTTGAGAAGCATTCGCAATTAACAGAAGGAATGCAAAAGCACGTTTCTTAAGTTATTTTTCGATAAAAGAAAAATTGTAAATTGCTTGATTATTCACTGATAGCGGTAATAAAATGTTTGAAATGATGTTTGACCGTTGAAGCTCGATGAAGTATTACAAAAATAAAGCTGCACCCTCTAAAAAAGAAGAAAAAAATATATTTCCGGAATAATATATATATTAGGAAGGAAAGCTAGATCAAAGTGAATTATGTTTTAGAGGAAACTTATTAAAATATTTCTGGGTCCAGATCCAACCTCATAGTTCTCCCGTTGTAAGCACGGCGCTCTACCTACCGCGCCATTAAATCTTCAATATCAGAAGCCATGTATACAAATAATGTGTCATAAACACACAAGAAAGATTTTTTCGACGAAAAAAATTAAATTTATGTCCATTTCTCGTCAGAAGCCAGTTCGATAAGCTTTTAAATAAGAGGTAAATCATGGAATTTGAAAAAAGAAATAAGGGAGATATGGAGTCGTAACCGAAAACTGGCTAAAGAAATTATATATAAGATAATTTAATAAATTGAATTCAGCATAAATGTTTAAAAATGCACAACTATTTTCATGTACTACAATAACGACGTTCACACATACGTGCGGAACATCGTGTTAGTATTAATATTAATCGAAATACATAACTGCATTAGCTAAACATAGATATTTCTATGGGAGAAGTCGACAAATGTGTTTTATATGTATCACTGCTAGTTTTAAATAAATTCAATTTTTAAGCATTCCATCTCTTTTTTTTTATATTTTGTATTTTTAAAGGCCTGGCGAAGTTCATTAAGAGCAGTATTTATATTTAATCTTTCAGTCATTTGACATATAATATTTGTATAGATATCTTACCATTCAGTCACTAAAACTGGAAGAGGTTCTTCTATAATAAGGTGTTTGATTTTAAATGCATGCTTTTCGAAATGCATTCCTTCATTTTTATCCCTCAATTCTAACTTCAGGCTTCCCAACTCAATTTACGCAAAGCGCATCCAGGGAGTATTTGGACGAGATCAATAATCACATACAGCCTTTTTTCAACCAGATATCAAATACCCTAAGGCATTTCTGTGAAAAGCTAGTTACGAATCTGCGATCCGATACCTTAGTATATCTTTTACATTTCAAGCGATTATTTTAAAGGGATTTTGCGATAATTTTTACTAATCGTATTAGTATTTCATTTTGAACTATGCAGCGCGTCCCCGCTAAGCCAGAAATACCAAAAATATTGTAAGAGATAAATGTAGATACATACTTTCAATTGCAATAATGATCAAAATAAGATACAGGGTAGATAAATTAAAAGTTTGAAACAGCAAGAAGAAATTGGGAAGAAAATGCAAACCCCAACATTTTTACGACAACTTATTCCTTAAAACTACATTTAGAGAAATAATCTATATTTACAAGTTGCATGAACAAGAAAAACTATAAAGCAGTATGATTAGTACTCTGTCGTTGGAAAAAAAGGCAGAAACTGCATTTTTTGGAAATTTTGTCACCTATCGCACTTTTTAGTTCGCTTGTACGAGCTTGCTTATTTGGGTTCCTCTGAAAATAAAGGACGAAAAAAAAATCAAAGTCCAATATTTCCCTAAAGTTATAATGGATTTTAAAACGCGTTTCTTCAAATAGCTCAAAAACTCATATCTGTTGATACTGCCCTTTACCTTCTCACGGCAGTATTTCATGAGATACGAAATGAAGCATTGCGTTACTTATGCCATTTTCATACGTGCGCATTTACATTTTTGGGGAAGAGTTAAAGAAGGGTTTTGCAGTTAACAAATGTAAAAAAAAATTGTGTGCCGATAGTCTTTTTTTTACAGATTGTATGATTAAACTACCGTCGTAGAGTGTTTTAAAGTATCATCGCGTACCATTTGCATTTTTTTCAAATAGCAATAACAATAATTCATTACTTTCGGAATATTTCAAAGTATTTTTAAAAGCATTTGAATCAAGTAGTACGCATTTGACTTAAACGTCAATATTAGCCGTAATTTACACAAATGTAAAGTAATTAGCTGTAGTTTGTTTGTATTTTATGGTAGTTTACTTACTTTCTTTATAAACTTTTACTAAGCTTCATTTGTTCATGTATTTCGGGAATATGCAACACAAGCTACCTTCAAAAGAGTAGACCAATGGAGAGCCTACCTAAGAGTATGGCTAGTCAATGAATATGGCTAACCCATGAGTCAAACATTGCATACATGATTGATGATTCTTAACAGTTCAATTTACTTAGATACTATAAAACATCCCGAAAACTTACTTACAATGCCCATGTTTTGACCCTTTTAAGAGGAAACTTACAAATTGCACTACCTGAATTAACCAAAAAAAGTACCGGAAATATGTAAGAAAATAAATAAAATATATAAATGAAATAAATAAATAACTTCTTAAACCAAATGACAAATTTGGAACTTAAACGATTAACTTCAAGTCATTGATCTTCTAAGATACATATGAAAAAGCTTATTTGAACTCGGAGAATCCTAGCATCAATTCTGGTAAAACTCCGGAAATTAGATTCACAACAGCATTTGTTCATTCCTCGGTAATTGGGCCGAGGATTATGTGCGTTTGATATGTTTATTAACAGTTTGGAAATTCTACACTTCGATTTTAAAAGGTTGACCTTAGTATAATCTTTCATACTACATTACGGAGTGTTATTCGAATTAAGAAAACCGTGTTGTGCGTTTAAAATAGGAAATAATTCTAAAACGGTTAAAAAAAGAAGTTTAATGTAAATTTTTATAGATAAATAATTTAGTTGCTGCTACTTATGAGAGTAAGGTTTTAAAAACTTGAGCTGTAAAACAAAACTACAGTAAAAAAAATTTAGTTAATAATTATACCAAACTTGTTTTATTGCTAAAATAAAAGCATGGAACTTCATTTTTCTCTAGTTTTTCTTAGATGTTGCATTATGATGGCCCAAGAAATTTATATAAATTCAGTTTCAAAGTTCTACTACTTTCGAAATAAGTATATACCAGGCAAATAATTATTTTTTTTTGTTCCTCTTTTTATATCCTACATATGCGCTTGTTTATAAAATGGACAGCTTTCTTCGCAGGAAATGAAGTTTTGTCATAAGATACACTGTTAAAACGGCTGGTTGCGATTGGCATATTTCCGGAATAAAACCCTTGTAGAACCAGCGACGCCCTGTAGGGAGCCGAGATTTCACCCTTGGCTTGGGTGAAAAAATGGCACCCTCAATTCAACAAGCACCGCGGGTGAAAGATGGAACCGTATAGGAGAGCATAATGACACCCTCACTATTCACAATTGCAGATCCCCCTGTGCTGTGTGCGTTTTTGTTTTCAATTGTGTTTACTTTTATTTATTGCTTTTATTCACGAAGTCTTGGTACATTTTTACCTTGAATTCCGATTTGAAAATGATCGAAACTTGCATTTGAAGGCATTTTGTCAAATTTCGGACTTTCAATAAATTTTAAAAGGATTAATGACTTGGATTTTAAAATGCTATTGACATTTACAACACAGAATTATATGTACCGAAAAGGAAGCGGGAAGGTATTTTATGTATTCCTTTCAAGAACAATCAAAAATATTCAGTTGTTTTACACGATCAATAAAAAATTGAATATTTTCATTAACTCCTAAAATGTTAATCAAGAGTAACATATCAACGTATGTATAGTTCAAAATTTGAATACCTTTATGGAGTAAAAGATAGGGGTTTTTGAAAAGCAGTTTTTGTAAAACGTCCAGTTTTTCGACAGATTAAAAATCGAAACATATTTTAACGATCTATTTATTTCAAGTGACGGAACAAAAAAAGGTAAGCTCTGGCAATAACGAACTCAGTATTCGTTATCAATAACGCCAACGAAAGATATTAGCGAAAGCACGAAATGCAAATCATGGCATTAAAATAGTATATACACTGCTCGACATTGAAAATGCAACACCAAGAAGGCGTGGTCAGAAATTTATGCAAATTTTACCGTAGACGCACGTCACTGAGTTATGCAAATTATATGAAATGCGCAGCTCTCCGACGCACGTGAAGTAAGATATAAGAGAATGAAGTTGAAAAGTGGGCTGTTTTCATGTTGGTTTTTCTGCCAGACTAATTATCGGAGAAATTTGGTTTTTCTCTCGAAGGATACGTGTGATAGGAGGAAATGCCACGCCGTCCTCAACGAAGACACTTCCAGCATATAGACGACTTTACAAGGGGTTTTGTAATCGGACTGAGAAGGGGAGGTTGGTCCATACGTCAAATTGCAGCTGATACCCACATGGATGCAAGCACTGTGCATCGGCTGTGTCGGAGATGGTTGGAAAGAGGAAATGTAGCCACATTGAGGGGTGCAGGTGCAGCCAGAGTGACGTCAGACCGCTTGGATCGACGGATTCACCGACAAGCTGTGGCGGACCCGCAAGTCACTTGTACGTCGATTCTGCAGCACGTGCAAGGTACCCTGGATGTTCCTGTGTCGACCAGAACCATTTCCCGTCGACTGGTTGCACGTGGCCTGCAATCACGGCGCCCGCTAAGAAGACTGCCATTGACCTCACAGCACAGACTCCAACGTTTGGAATGATGCCGGACCAGAGCGACGTGGATGGCAGAATGGCAAACCGTAGTGTTCTCAGATGAATCCCGCTTCTGTTTGTCCAGCGATAGTCATCGCATACGTGTGTGGCGTCGACGTGGAGAAAGATCGAATCCGGCAGTAACTGTGGAACGCCCCACAGCGCGACAACGTGGCATAATGGTTTGGGGCGCTATTGCATACAATTCCGTATCACCTCTAGTTCGTATTCGGGGCACTATGACGGCCCAACGATATGTAGATAATGTACTGCGGCCGGTGGCAATCCCCTACCTTCAGGGTCTGCCAAATGCAATTTTTCAACAGGATAACGCCCGGCCTCACAGTGCTCGAATCAGCCAACATGCTCTACGAGGTGTACAGATGCTTTCCTGGCCATCATACTCTCCTGACTTGTCACCAATCGAACATGTGTGGGACGTGATTGGACGCCGTTTGCAGAACCTGCCACTGCCTCGTTCAGAGGACGAACTGTAGCAAATGGTTGAAAGGGAATGGAGTGCCATCCCTCAGGACACCATCCGCAGGCTTATTGACTCCATGCCTAGACGTGTTTCTTCGTGCATTGCTGTCCGCGGTGGTCCCACTTCTTACTGAGCCGACGCCGTGCTCGCTCTAAATTTTGCTTATTTATTTTGAAATAAATATCACTTATTGTTCCATGCTGTCTCTGTCTTCTTACCAAATTTCATCAATTTCTGACCACTCCTTCATGGTGTTGCATTTTCAATGTCGAGCAGTGTACATATACGTATAATAAAAACAAATAAGAAAGAAAGAGTAGGGCAGAAAATTCTTTTTAGCCTACTTTCCCGTCAAAAATAAAAGAAAGACGAAAAAAGTATTAAAAGGGGCTTAATGCATCTGAAAAATATCGCCAAGTCAAAAAAATATCGCCAAATAAAAAAAAATATCGCCAAGTCCGAAAAAAAAAAAAGCCAAAAAGAAATAAAAAGGTAAAATGAATATCGAAAAATTAAAAATTTGAAAGTAGGGAAATTGAGATGGGGAATTTGTGTGTCGGTGGGTCTGTCTGTCCCCCCCCCAATAACTTTTAAGTGAACAGTCCGATTTTGACAAACTTTTTTTTGTTGGAAAGGTCTCGGCGAGTACAGCTCATTCCCATATTTGATTTTTCGATTTGAACAATTTTTGGTTCAACTTTGAACCGTTCAAACAACCTGTCCCTTTTGAGCGAACAGTCCGATTTGAAGAAAACATTTTTTTTTTTTTTGTTCGAAAGATCTTATCAAGGATACTTCATTCCCGTATTTACATTTCCGATTTGAACAGTTTTTCGTTCAAAATTGAACCGCTCAAGCTAGCTGTCACCCCTAATAACTTTTGAGTGAACAGTCCGATTTAAATAAACTTTTTTTTTTGTTCGAAGGATCTTAGCAAGAATACTTCATTACTGTATTTGAATTTTCAATTTGGACATTTTTTCGTTCAACAATGAACCGTTAAAGCAACCTTTGCCCACCTTATAATTTTTGAGTGAACCGTCCGAATGTAATAAACTTTTTTTTTGTTTGAAAGATCTCGGAGAGGCTCATTCCCATACTTCGCTTTTTGATTTGAACCATTTTTCGTTCAATATTGAACCGTCCAGAAAAAAAATTTAACATTCGCGCCTACGGGGAATTCAAGTTGAATGTTGATCCTGAACTTAAAGTTGGATTTCCTTCAAACTAACTTTGTAAGAAAATGGTTTTGATAAATAATGTTTGTAAAGTACTTTTCTAAATAATCTTCTGTGAGGACTCTGATTCCGACTCCGACTCCGCAAACATGGCGGAAATGCAGGCTCAGAAAAAAAATGGCTGACTGTGCAGACGATTTTTTGTTTATTTATTCATTTGTTTTATTTTATGTATTATTGTTTTTTGTTCTCTTTTTTTTTGGCAGACGATTTTTTTTGTAACAAAAATTTTTCATTCATGAGGGCATTTTATTCTGTATTTATATTTAAGTACTGGCAACGGATTAAAAGTGAAATTCGAGACATTTTATTAACGGACGAGTTTTTTTTTCTTTTTTTTCTTTGTTTGATAAAATGTGTTTTGATGCTCTTTGTACTTTTATTTATTTATTTATTTATTCATTTATTTTTTTTGAAAACTATTGAGGATTTTTTCTATGGAAGAAGTGTAACAGTTACATTCTTTAAAAGGTGCGACAAAACATTATTTTTTTCGTTTATTTACTTTTTACGTGTCTATTTCATCTGATGAAAGGGGTATATTTTGCTTTTAGAAATCAGCTTTAAGTGCTAAGAAGGTATGTTTGACATAATTTTCAGTCTCAGATAATCAAGAGAATAATGATCAGATGCTAGAATGCCGATGTCGATGCACGGGGAAGTATGCTCGTTTAGTTCTTGACAAAACTTCTTGTTTTCCCTTTCCTTCGTTCTGTTGCTTGCATCTCTGTCTACGCAGCAAAAGATAACCGTTACACAGAGATTAAGAACGCTCTAAAATGATTGCAAACTTGTTGGAAAATCTTAGAACCATAATTAAATGCGTATACTTACGTGATAATTTAAAGAGTAAAATAAGGAATTAATCCATTTTTGTAATAAACTCAAGGTGAAATCCAAAACTGCGAAAACACACTGTACCGAGAATTCTTTCGTGTCGACGTAAACAAGATGTCCGCCATTCAAATGGTTGATGACGATGATGATGATTCCTCGGAGTAGCAATGCGCAGCCGCAGATTATCAAAAGTGTCTCACTGAGCAATCGCAAGCTTCATTCACCCTAAGGTACCGATGAAAGGCCTTTTGGTACGGTACAAGCATTTAAAATTCGCTATGGCACCCCAAGGCAGCTTGCTGTCACCCCAGCTTTCTCATTGGCACCCTTGCGGCACCCGTAGTTTAACAGTGCATGATAAGCATTAATCGAATAAAATTGAATTTGATCGTGTAATGAAATACATTTAAATCTTATTTCATTATACAAAAAAATCATGTTTACTGAACTGTAAATTAACACTTTGATACATAAATATTAAACATCGTCAGTGAAAAAAGTATTTATTGCTTATTATTATTTTTCAAAAGGTATCGTCGGATTAATTAGTTTGCTATTCTCTTGACAAAATAGCATTTAGTAATTTTGTGCTAAACGTTATGAATAGCAGAGAATATTTTAGCGATTTTTCCCAAACTCGTCTGAACGCAGTCACCCTCAACCCCCGCCCAACATTTCTACAATTTTTTTTAAGAAAAATTGTTAGATTTTAATTTATATCGTGCAAAAGGAAATACGTTTGAATAATAATACAGCAACAATCAACTGTGAATAAAAGGTTATCTCGACACGTTTTAACTGCATTTTCATAAAATTTAATATTCTTCATTCTTTGTAGCATATAATCTTTAAAGAATGCTCAATTAAAGAAGTAAGACAGAAGATTTACATTGAAGTTTCGCGTATGAAACAGCATAAACAGTATTTAAAAATACTGATATATATGAAATCTATATATATATATAAAAGAAAGTCGTGCTAGTTACACTATTTATTATTAAAGAACGGCTGTACCGATATGGCTAAAAATTGGTGGGTAGGTAGCTTAGAACCAGGAGACGGACATAGGCTATAATTTATGTGTGTCAGTTACTTAACCTCTTCAGTCCCAGTTGAAGGTACACATATGTGTACCTTCCAAGTTTTTTCTTTATATTTGGTTTTAAAGCAAGTTATAACTAAAAACACTATGCATTATGAAATCTGAGATTGTAGCATTTATTTTTCCTCAATTCCAATTTTTTTCTAGGTATTATTCAGACGTAACGAAGGTTTAAAAACTTGAAATTCAAATGGTTGAAAAAATCAGGGCTGAAGAGGATAAGTAGAAAAAATGTCTTATTGACTTCGCCTTTTTACGAAGCCTTTTTGACACCTCCATGCAGGATTGCCCACAGGGGGGATTATACACAATCCGTACAAAATACTCCGCTTTTTGTACTTTTTTTTCAAAAATTTCAACTTTATTTTGTAGGCAAGCCTTACGTGATAGAAGAAAACTAATGCTATTTTTGAAATCAGCGAAAGATCAGTTAACTAAATCAACACAATTTTTAAAAAGTGTATTTTTGCAGACCTTTGTAATGAATGATTAATGTAGGTACTTATTTTTTTTTGTATTTTCTAATAATAAAAAACTTATTAAATTCAAAATTTTGATTATTTATTGCCTTTAAGGCGGAACAGAGTTCGCCGGGTCAGCTAGTGTGCAATAAAAGAAATAAATTAATGAGAATAAAAAAGGAGCGATAAACATTTTTTTAAGAGCAAAAGAAACATATTTTCTTTCAAATTTCAGCAAAGCGAATAAGATCTACACATCTGAAGTATGAGCATAACAAACGTGTGCAAGAATGTTAACGTCAGAAAAAAAGTTTGTTCTTTGAAATTAAACAAAAGAAATCATACAAGAAAAACTGAAAACGGAAAGAAAAACGGTTACTATGAATAAATTGTATGCAAAAATTAACGCAAAAACTAGTGGAAGTAAATGGCTTTTCTTAAATTGTAAAAAAAATCGTGCTTCTTTAGTTTCGCAAAACTGATGTTTCACACAATATGAAGATGAAAGAATTCTAATGTTTGAATACAAAATCAAACAGGTACTTACGGTACTACCATATGAGCCGATGCAATGAATATCGCAAATAGCATATTAAAACAAAATTATTATGTGTCAGACTAGAAACATGTTCAAAATTTGAAAAAAAAATAACCACAGCCTCTCAAAAGTTAATATGATTTTGAATGAAAATATACGTAAAGAGAAAAACATCAAATTTAGTAAATGGGTTACTGGTCAATAAATTGAAAAGAAAAGACAGAACAGTACAACTAGGTTTGAAATTAATTCTATGTATTAAAAGTTTTCAGAAGCAGAGTCAAGAATAAAAACAAAAATGTCAATATAATAAAATTCAAGAACATGCAAGATAAATTTAATTAAACATACGAGTAATGCTAAGGGGAAAGGGGGCACATGTAAGCACGGTATGTTTTTTAAAGATAAAGCAGAAAATCTTGAAAAAATATTTAGTGAAAGCAGTAGTATTCCTACCTCGTTGCAAAACTTTTTGAGTAATAAGCGGTTTTGTGATTGTGTGGTTAATACACTGAAGTGACAAAAGTCATGGGATACCTCTTAATATCGTGTCGGCCCTCCTTTTGCCCGGCGAAGTGCAACAACTCGACGTGGCATGGACTCAACAAGTCGTTGGAAGTCTTCTGCAGGAATATTGAGCCATGCTGTCTCGATAGACGTCCATAATTGTGAAAGCGTTGATGGGGCAGGATTTTGGGCACGAACAGACCTCTCGATGGTGTCCCATAAATGCTCAATGGGATTCATGTCGGGCGATCTAGGTGGCCAAATCATTCGTTGGAATTGTCCAGAATTTTCTTCAAACCAATTGCGAACAGTTGTGGCCCGGTGACATGGCGCATTGTCATCCATAAAAATCCCATCGTTGTTTGGGTACATGAAGTCCATGAATGGCTGCAAGTGATCTCCAAGTAGCTGCACATAAGCATTTCCAGTCAATGTTCGGTCCAGTCGCACTAGAGGACCAAGTCCATGCCATGAAAAAACAGCCCACACCATTACGGAGCCACCACCAGCTTAAACAGTGCCTTGCTGACAGTTTGGGTCCATGGCTTCGTGGGGTCTGCGCCACACTCGAACCCTACCATCGGCTCTTACCAGCTGAAATCGTGATTCATCGGACCAGGCCACGGTTTTCCATTCATCTAGGGACCAACCGATATGCTCACGTGCCCACGAGAGTCGCTGCAAGCGATGTCGTTCTGTCAGTAAAGGCACTCGAGTCGGTCTTCTGCTGAAATAGCCCAAGAAATCCAAATTTCTCCGCACAGTTCTAGCAGACACGTCCATTGTACGTCCCACATTGATTTCTACGGTGATTTGACGCAGTGTTGCTTGTCTGTTAGAATTTACGACTCTTTGCAGACGTCGCCGGTCTCGATCTTTAAGTGCAGGCGGTCGACCACTGCGCTGTCCATGGTGGGATGTTATGCCTGAAATTTCATACTCTCGGCACACTCTTGACACAGTGGATCTGGGAATGTTGAATTCTCTAACGATTTCCGAAATGGCATGACCCATGCGTCTAGCTCCAACTAACATTCCGCGTTCAAAGTCTGTTAATTCACGTCGTGCGGTCATCATCACGTTAAAACCTCTTCACATGAATAACTTGAACAGAAATGAAAGTTCTGTAAAAGCACTGCGCATTTATACCTGTTCTATGCGATGCTACTGCCATCTGAAAATTTGCATATTGCTATCCCATGACTTTTGTCACTTCAGTGTATTTTGTTTTAGCGGGCTTTGCATATATTTTCAACAATGTCTTTCGCGAGTGAAACTACACTAATATTATAAATTTAATTATATCCAAATGGCTGTATAGTATTGTATTTAGGTAAAATGCATGACAAAGAGCTACCTGGTGACTATAACTCCATTTTGTTTTAAAAAATCCAGTTATGACTTTTGTGCTTATCTTGACAGAACAGCCTGCACGATGAGCTTTAAAATAAGTGAGAAATCATGAAATTTGGTAAAGAAATAAGAAAGATCTCGCGTAGTTAAAGAAATATAGGCTAGAGAAATAATATAAAACAAGCTCTTAATGTCACGCATACATAGCGTCATGTGATTAACTGTATTAATTAAGCCTTCTAGTCCCGGGTCATTCTCTTTTATCAATTTGATAGCGGAAATATGTTACAGCGATATACAAGCATTACTACCCTATGTAAATTAAAAGATTTGCTTCGATGTCAAGTATCTTGTTATTTGGCTTTGTAGGCTTAAACAAATCCATCGTAGACTACTTATTCATAAAATAAGCTGTTTTAGTTTGTCAGCAAAGCAGTTGAAGTTATTTATTGTGGTTATTATATCTTCTTAATTAAATTCCTCTACTCTCTGTCATTATCAACGTAGTAAAGTGTTTTCCGAAAGAAAGTTTCTGTTAAGAAGGTAGGTTGATTAACATAAATGTCTTTATACTCAGTGACTTACATATTAATGTAATTAATTATTCAAAATGAAACTGATATTGAAATTGTCTTAATGTCTAAATCATTCTCAAAATGTATGACGCGCATTTGTTGCACTCTAAATCAAAATAGTTTTTCTTCTTACAGCCAGTTGCTATTTTTATCAAATTTTGTTCAACAAAATCATTTTTAAACCTTTCATACCACAAATAGTGATCTCGAAAACATTTGTTACATATCCTTTCTCCGACTAAATAGATCAACACAATAAAGGAATCCCTCCTAGAATAAAAAAGTAAGTACAAGAATAAAACAAAAAAATAATAAAATAAAGTTATAAAAAATGCTTGTTTTGAAAACATAAAACTTAGAACTCAGTGGAATAGTACATACATAGTAAACTTAACGTGACTGAACAAGTTGTTTCTATTTTGGAAAAATAAATAAATTTTAAAAGAACACAATAGCTTAAATGAATCATGGACGACGTACTGTCTGATTTTTAGTATACGAAGGGGCTTTAAATCTCATATTTTTTGAAGCATTTTTTTCCATAAAAAGTACACTTAAGTGGTTTTGATAATGACTAAATCAATTATAGTTCAGAAATAGTTTAAAAATAAAAGTATTGCGAACACTTGTAGAAACCTGTCATTAAACAAAAGTTATTAAAATGACTGCTTTTGCGGTTGGATCATTCGTCGCTGCCCGATAGAATACAAAACGATCCTACCTATTTCGTTTCATATTTGGGTATATTTTGTATCACAGATCATTCCCAATTAACTACTCAGTTGTATCTGGGCAATTGTACTGTTCTCAAAATGCAATCGTAGAAAATAAGCCAATTTATTGAAATTTTTAGGAATGTTTAAGATTCCACAGGTCAGATTTAAAAGCTGTGCCTGGATCAGATTAGCCGAGAATTAGACTGCTTGTGCTAAATGGCTACACTAAAAATTACACGATGTTTTTACAGTATAATACAGCTAATTTTATATTAATTAACTGCAAAAATTGCTAATTTTGCAGTAATAAACAGTTGTATTGCAGGCTTTACAGTTTTTCTCTGTATTTTAGTTTTTAATTGGAACCTCAGCTGCCAGTATTATACCGTCAAAACAACATTTCATTTTTTTAAGTGTAGGTCCTGCATCAGTTCGCATTATTTTCATTTTGAAACTCTTTTAAATCGTATTAATTGTTTGTATATGAGTCATTTAAACAGTTAATACATTTTCTTTTCGACTCTATGTACATGTATACCCTTGTGCAAATTAAGTGAAACTCGAAAAATTGAAAAAACTAAGAAGAAATACGATGTTATCTGAATTTATGTAAAGTTAAGAGATTTTATCAATTATATTGCAACCGCTACGTAAGTTTCTGCAAGAACCATCTCAAGGCTGTTAAATAAAGATGGTTTGTATGCACGGAAGCGTGTACTTTGCTTCATACTTCAATCAAGCCATCATCGGGACATATTACGCTGGTATAAGGAACATGTTGATTGGGATCGGCCAAAATTGGTTTAGAGTGATGATCTCCGACGAATCTCGTTCCAGTGGGACAAGTGATTCCAGCCACCAGCCATTGTTGACAGCGAGGAGCATGTTATGCACAAAAAATTATTTGCAAGCGTGTTCGATATGGCCCCGGCGTAATGATGTGGAGAGGCCTGATGCACAAGTTCGGAAAACCGCTTTACATCTTTGAACAAGGATGAGTTACATCACAACGGTATTGCAGAAGTATTTTCTTGGAACATTTGAGTCTTTTAAGAGGTGATGTAGGTCCAGACATTCTAATTATGGACGATAATGCACCGCCATACGGAAGTGTTGAGGCATCGGACACACTGCAAAGTGTAAATAATCTCCGCATGCAGTGGCCTGCTTAATTTCCCAACCCAAATCCTATTAAACGTGCCTGGGATGCTCTTGGCAGACGTGTTTCATAAAAAATCATTCATCCCCAAACAGTGAAAGAGCTCAAAACTGCGATAAGAGAGGAGTGGGGACGTAACCCCCGAGGACCTTTCAACAGTTCAGTGGAGAGAATGAAGAACACATGCAAAATGTTCATTAGTACCCGGGGTAATCGCAAATCATAGTAAGGTACTCATAGTAAGGTCTGCATCACTCTGACCTAAAGATCAATATTTTTGTATCTATTTGAAAATCATCCAAGAAAGTTTTTTCATTTTTATACTTTTATTTTATCGATACGGTGATACATGAACTATTTTGCACTATAATAAAGACATATCCTCTCCACTAAATATGTAGCATAGTTCAGTTTCTTCAGTTAATGTATATTCTTAATTACTTTAGAAAATCGTTATTGTTATTTAGCATTGTCAAGCAGGGTATAAGTAAGAGTTTGGAGGTACGTTAAAACATTAGTTTCCATAGTTACAGAAAAACTCACTTAAGGTAGCTTGAGTTGTGAGTAAACGCTAAATTATTATATTAAATTTTAACTAAAAGCTAAAGGCGAAGATACTTTAATAAATAATGTTTCTTTTTAAACTAACAAAATTTACTGGATCATTTATAATATATCATTAAAACACTCTTTGCCCTTCCACCGTTGTTTTATTAGCAGATTTGCTTGGATTATGCACATAAAATATTCATTTAAAAATAAAAGAACGAATTAAATATATAATATAAGCTACTATATTTACACCATTTTGTTTTTAACTGTAGAGTATAAAAACCATTCAAGACTTCCATCAGAAATTTCCTTTATCCCGCACGAAAGCCATTTTATGTTTAAATAACAATCTTTTTTCTCTGTTTCATTCCAAGTAAATCTTGGTTTATCCAAAGATTTTTTCTTTTAATTTGCCGTTTAAAAAGCTAAAACTTAAAGCTATTCTTAGTTCAGTAAACTTACTTTAAAAGGGGACAAAAAGTAATAAGCTCTTTCAGAAGACTTTAAATAAAATCCCTTTCAGCTAAACACATTTAGTTTCTTTGCCTAAACTAATGGCTCAGTTAACATGCTAATGAGAATTCATTTTTATCCGAGACAGTTTTAATGCGTTTTTTAAAGCTTAAATATTGTGTGACTTATTTATTTTTGGACCGAATTTCAGAGCTGTATTTGTGGAAAGCATTGCCTTCTTTAACTTAAATATCATTGCAATCTCTTAAGAGCTTAAATGAAAAATGATTAACACAAGTGCAGAGTTTTCCATAATGTATGCTTGTTATTGTTTTAAATTTGAAATATGCTACGAAAAAGCAACTATTTTGAAATGATCTAAAGATGTACATCTACAATAAATGAGCTTCGAAGTTTTAATGTTGCAAGTTTCTGTCATACACATGCCTTTTAGAAATTAAATAATTGATTTTATGAAAAAAAATCGTACACTATTAGCTAGTCATTAAATATGGTTTCTTCCCAATGTTTGTCATTTTATATTTGTCGGCATTTACATTTTATTTATTCGGCACAATTTAATTATATGGATCTTAGGTTTTTTATTTTTATTTTTTTTTAACGAGCAGTTAACAAATAAATCTTATTTACTGAATTGCATTGTTTTCATGGCTCATAAATTGATAAATGATGCAACTGATTTTCAGTATTTAACCTTTTTCTAGTAATTTTCTAGCATATTTATTGTAAGATTTTCAGCTATTTATATTTTTTTCTTAAAGATATTGCTCTCTGAGGTTTCTCAGAAACAAATGTTGTAAAAAAGATGCTTAGTGTGGAAGACGTTGCACAAAAAATTAACAAATAAACATTTAGTATTTTTTTTACTCGAAACATTCTTCAACTATGTTTCTCGACATCGAAAAATATGCTTTAAATTGCTAAGGCAAGCAAAAATTTCTCAAACGAATTTAAAACAAAATGAACAAGCAACCGTCACATAATTTCTACTTACATTTCTTTTCGAGTAAATGCAACGATAGCTCTTTTTTCTTTTTTTGGTCCTTTAGGATAGAATATGTTTCCTAGAACTTCATGTACTTCATATTATTTAAATGGCCTCCTTTTTTGCAAGCTTCAAGTAGATGCATAGTGGTACTTCACAAGAATGAGGCTAGCTGTTACAAAAAATAAAGCAACATTTCTATAAAAGCTAAAAAATGCTTTTGTGGAGGAATTTACTTAATATACAAAGAGAAGTAAAATGAGAAACATCTCAAGCTTCCGCCTTTTTGCCCCAACTTTTATAAAATTTGTTCAGAGAAAACCATTCATTATCTTGTATTTTTTGCATCGGAAACAATTTGCGAGTAATTTTCTAGAAAAAAAACAGCATATTTTGACAAGAGTACATTTAAAAAGTACCAAAATAAAGATGGCTCAAATTTATCATTTGTACACTATGTAGCTAAAAAACAGACTGTAACTTACTTTTAATGATCGATATAAAAGATAAGTGTGTGAAACATTTATCAAGATAGGCACTTTTATTTTGCTGGTCCCTTAATTCGGTAGCTGAAAACATTTTGATCTATACAACTGTGGAGTAAAAATAAAGGTAAAAAAACTTTTTTTCCCGAATTTCAATTTCTAAAAGTGCAGACAAGTTTAGATTTGGGCATTTGAGAAAATAATTGAAATAAATTTATTCTGAATTTCCATCTTGGGGGCCGCTTAGATTTTGAAATTCACAAATTGTACTATGTTGTTTAAGAATTCATTTTTAATACAGGTAATTTTAATTTTTGATTTTCAATCTCTGTCCGAGTGGAAAATTTATTAGTTGTTATCATAAGCTATAATAATATTTTTTGTCTTTCAGTTTTAATCTTGTGGGTTTATGTGACCTAAAATTTTACAAGCATTACTTTATTTCTTTAACGTTTTTTTATATTTTTTTCCACACGTCCAAATGCTAGCTTAGAAACACAAATGTTTAATATGCAGAAGGTCTCTAGCAATATACTGCAATCAAAAGAAAAGCTTAGCTGTTTTATACTGTAAAATAACATCCATTTTTTGCAGCGTATATGTAAAGGTATAACGAAGCTGTTATTTCCCTACATTATCTAGGAGACGTGTCTAAAGCCTTTCCCAATCTTTAAAAAAAAGTTAAAACAATATTATACTGTAATATAAATATAATATTGAAATTCAATCGCAAGCAATAGCAAAATTACTTTATTAATTAGTGTTCTTCACACATGGACTATAATCGACACCAAAGTTTTCAGTGAAACATTTTTAGAATATTCAATACGATCTAATGACAACAGCTGTTATTTCAAAATGGCGATAAAAACAGGAGTAACCTGTCTTATTTGAAAAGTATCGCAGACTGGTAGTGCTTCCACTTCCAGAAAACAATAATAACAATGCCGTTAATAATAGTAAAAAACCTTATAATTTGTGGTTTATTTCTTTAAAAAGTGAGCCTAAACTTGAGACTACTAGAATTATTTCCGTCTCCTTAATTTTTACAACTACCTACTATACACTCAAGAGCCTAAAGATTATGACCACATTTTAATAACGAGTTGGCCCACTTTTTGCCCGCAACATAGCTGAAACCAGCCTTGACATGGATGCCGCAAGTCCTTGCTAGATGGCCGGAGACATATTGTACCAGACGTTTAAGTAACGGTCGTGCAAGTAAGAGATATCGCGAATTAATAGTCTTTAAACTCTGAGCTGCCATTCCACGACATCCCTAATGTGTTCTACCAGATAGAGATCCAGTGAGTTAGGCGGCCAAAACATTAAATGGAATTCAGCATCATGTTCCTGGAACCACTCCAACACAGTTTGAGGCTTGTGACACGGGGCGTTGTCTTGTTGGAAAAAATCATTTCCAGCTGGAAAAACAGAGATCATGTAATTTTGAAACTGGTCAGCAATGATGTCCAGACGCCCTGCAGCATTCATGGTCTGCTCTACCACAACCATGGGTCCCAGAGACGCTCAAAAGAACGTCCCCTAAAGCATAATACCGCCACCACCGCCTATGTATGACCTACTGTACATTGAGGGAGCAAATGTTCGCCTGAAAGACGGCGTATCCTGACATAGCTATCGGCGTGATGAATGGCAAACCGTGATTCATTTGACCAGGAAACTCTAACCCACTGATCCTTGGTCCAGTCATGATGTTCCCGGGCCCAACGCAGGCGCAGTTGGCGATGATGCTTGGTCATCAAAGGCACAAGAGTGGGACGTTTGCTGCGTAGCCCCATATCCAACAGTGTCTGCTGAATAGTGTGCTCCGATAATATTCTACTTGGTCCTGCATTGTATTGGGCTATCAGCTGAGCCACTTTCTGGTTCCGGTTTTGTTTCAACAAATCAGACAATATCCGACGGCCTCATTCTTTGGTAGCATAGAGACGTTCAATACCATGTCATCTACTGCTGATTTCACCGTAATTTATCCACTTTGCATAAGCACTAACAATTGTAGATCGTGAACAAACCACGAGTCTTGCAGTTTCGGAAATACTTGTTCCGAGCCTTCGAGACATCACAATCTGCCCTCTATCAAAGTCGATTAGATCCGCAGTATTTCACATCACACACAGGAGTAAGTGAAATAACTGTTCTTCAGACCCTCCATCAGCAGTTAAATACTACTTCCACATGACCAGGTGCCTTCCATGTCATCCTGGCAAGTTCGTTGCAAAATGTAGGGGTGGTCATAATGTTTTGGCTCTTGAGTGTATGTGTTGTTTTTAAAATGCTTATTTGTGGTTTATAAGAGATGTGGGGAACCTGCGGCTTTGAGGCAGCATTCGACCTCCGTGGGTTTCTTGTGCGGCTTTAACAAGAGAGCAAATTCTTGTATAAATTTATATTTCACTATGTATTACGCAATTGAAAACCAATTTCAACGTTTTCACGCATAAAACTATGCAAAATGTGTTCAAACGATATTCTTAAGCTGGATTTGATTAAAGGAATATTCAACTCACTGTACTTATTTGTTGTATCTATCTGGACCTTCATTACCAAAGGTCCATGCGCCAAATAAAGTAATACATCACTAGCTACTAATTAAAGCAAAAAATGTATCATGTGACTCCCTATTCACCAAACAAAAGGACAAACTATTTCAGGAAAGTCAAGTTCCTGCAAAATTTTACAAATAAGCAATCGCGATTGTTTGAAACGAAAAAAAAAAATTAAACATATATTGATGTAAAGTAATAGAATTAGCAATAAATAGGTGAAAATGAGTGACAGTTACATTAATAAAGACAACGCTTTTCGATATACTGTCTGGAAAGAAAATATTTTAAAAGGAGAGAAAAGAAAATTCCTTTCTTTAAACTTGTAAAATTCTTTCTTTTCAAGAGCACATCCAAGATACCAGATTTTAAAAACGACGGCACTCTTAAGCAACGTAATATGCATTTTTGACAGCAACATTATAAACATTAATGAGGTTTGAGCAACTCTTTTCGCATTTATGTAGATTTTAGCATTAATGTTGTCAAGATTCTAGCTATTTATTTAAAAATGTGAAGGTAAGCATTACTCTAGATGCATCACTTTGCACCTTTGTTTTAGTTTTGGAAAAAGAAATACGATGACATTTTTTTCGCTTAGAAACGGCACTATTTTTCTGACACAAGAATACTTCATCGCTTTACCAGTTGCATTTAAGCAAGGCAGCATATAGAATAGACCAAGCAGTGAATGAACAATGAAGTGCTACTTAATTTCCATACTATGCCATTTGGCATATGATAGGAAACGCATTTTAATTAATATGCGTAATAACTTTTTTTTTTTTTTTTTTACCGAGATAATTTTTACAAATTTTGCTTTCTTTGTGCGTGTGTGCCTAAAATCCGGTGAGTAAGGAACCCTAAAAGGAGGAAAATACAGTCATATTTTATCTTTTCTTTTCTGAAATATGATGAGAAAAATTACTAGTGCCAAAGGGTGATTGAAGAAGGGCACCGTATTGTACAAGATGCCGTGTCATATGTTTCACAAACAAGCGGTTGCAAAAAAAAAAAAAAAACTTGCCGGTCAGTTAGAATGAAGGAACGTGCTCATTGAGAATATACAAAAGGTGTTTGCTGATTTACTGGTTTAATGGGTGTTTTTATAAAGTTTTATCATCTTGACTGCTCTGGTAAGTAACCAATGTTCTCTTGAGGTATAAATTATGCAACATCATACTTAATTTAGCTACACTCAGGCACATTGAAAATAGCGACCCAAAAAGAAAGCATCGGATTGAAATGAAATTTAATAAACATATTGATACAGATGAGAGATTCACTTGATCTCAAAATCAAGACAATTGAACAAATACAGGGTGTGCAAGGACACAAATACAGAGCAACTTCAATAGCGCGTTGGACCACCTCTAGCTGCAATACATGCCGCCACACGGTCCGGCATTGAGTTGATTAGACGCCTGATATTATCCTGAGGCAGATGGGTTCACAAATTTAAAACAGCCAACTCCAAATCACGCACAGAGTGACACAATGGCATCTGACGTTTCAGCTGATCCCACACATGCTCTATAGGGGATAAGTCGGGGGAGCGGGCCGGCTATGGAAGAGTCTGAAAATGACGTAGGAAGTCTTGAGCAACTCTTGCTGTATGCGGAAGAGCATTATCTTGCTGGAAAATTGCCCCTGGGAGACCATTTAGGAAAGGTCCTACATGGGGTCTAAGAATATCATCAACGTAACACTGGCCGGTTAAGTTTCCACGCATCACAATCAGATTGGACCGGCTATCATAGGATATGGCCCCACGACCATTACACCAGCTGTGAGGGCAGTGTGACGTAGAACAGTGTAGGAGGAATTGTTCTGCTCACCTGGGCGCCTCCACACCCGTACACGGTTATCATCAGTCTCTAAAACAAACCGAGACTCATCACTAAACACAACTTTTTGCCAATCTGTGGCATTCCGCATTGATCTGGCTTTGCACCACTGTAGACGCAGTCGCATTTCAATCCGACGATTTATTCTTGGGTCGCTATTTTCAATGTGCCTGAGTGTATATTAGCAATATTTTTGATATCAGAGAAAAAATCGGTTATTTTCAGCAAGTTTGAACATGAGCTTTTTATTGGCCATGTTATGTAACCGGTGTACTTCTGCTGTGCTATATGAGATGAATCGGCATCTTGCTTTGGATGAAGACGAAGAATATGATTTAAAGTTAAGATGCCATAAGTTTCCGAGAAATTCTACAGAAAGAAATGTTCCCACTCGAAACAAATAAATAGGAAAATGCACCAAAACGTCTGAAAAATGCGATTGGGTGAAATACATTGAATGCAATAGTTAGCTCCATAAACAACAGATGACAGTAGATCAAATGACTTTAGCAGATATTTTTATTAATGATGAGACAGGATTCCTAACTTTGATTGTTAAACAAAACTCTGTTATTATACGGCAAGCTTTGTCATTGACTAAAGCTTGCAATTTTTGATTTCAAAGATTTGTGGCAAATTACAGATGAAATTATGCTTTTTAAAATAAAATATCTGTCCTATTCAACGCTGCGAAAAAAAAAACTGTTGTTGTTTATAGTATAATAATGGCAGCCGAGGTTCCAGTTTAAAACTGTAAAATGTACTGTAATAAACTGTAAAATTGCTAATTTTGCACTTAATTGCTATGCATTTTACAGTTTTAAACTGGAAATTCGACTGCCAGTATTATAGGATAGACCGGCCACGTTTACGTAGTGCCCGTTTTTTCATAACGTGTTATAATTAGTGTTTCACCAGTCGTAATGGATTGATGCTGCTCCCCAATAAGTACTCTCACAAGCTTTCTACTGTCCTTTGATATAATATTTAGGGAGGATAATCTGTTTTCTGCCAATTTGAGTAAATTTTGTATTGAGCTTATTGTGAACTAAGAATGCTTAGATAAAAATAACCAACTATATTAATATTAGCAGATTTGTATCCTTGTTTGAGAGTAGTTATATGCATGAATAAAAATGTTATTAAATTTCGTAGCACGTTAAAAATAAATCCGAGCAAGGCGACAGAGCACGTTTACGCAGTAACATCGGAGCACGTTTACGCGTGTTCTTGCAGCGTAAACGGGCACTTGAAGCTTTTTTTGCACCGTACTTTGTCAAAAAGTACGGTGCAAAAAAGTCCAAAACCTATTTGGTATTTTCTGGCTCTTTAGTTTTTCAAATCATCATTTAATCTGTAATAGAGTAAGAGATTCGTTTCTAGTAGCGTACAATCATAGTCTTCATGCATACTCCGAGCTTTAATTTTATAGATTATACTGCCTTTATTATAAATGTTCTTTATTTTACAGATGGTAAGACATTGTGTTAAAAAACCTAACTAGGTTAGGTGTCAAAATAATGAAAAATGCCGCTCTGTAAGTCAGACTGGGTCAGTAAGTAAAACTGCGTAAACGTGCCCCTGGTGCGGGACAGGTTTACGCAACAGACATTGACCTAAAAATATATTTTTTTGTGCTTAAAAACTCAAAAAGGGCAAAAACTGAATGTACAAACTTTAAATTTATTAACTGCTTTGTAAGACCATAACGTCAAAAATTTTCTAAACAATGGAAGCATAAAATTTGGATAAACCATTGAAAAAATACGTGTAAACGTCTATTTTACTGTAAAAACATTTTTGCAGTGTAGCTCCCATTTAAATAACCTGCCGATTTGTTAAAATACGCATACCTTATTAATAATAATGCGTCCAAAGAATTAAAACAATAAGATTAAGACAGAAATAATGTAAAGCATCTAACGAAAATATGTGAACAGTCCTGATTTTTTTTGCAGTACTTTGCCTCTTAAAGTGCTCGTGCCAGTGTCAGTGTAGTTTAAGAGCAGTGTTAGATCTATAACATATTTTTTTCCACAAATTCTAAGGGGACGTGTATTGAGGTACTCAAGGTCGAAAGTCGCGGTGAATGACCTTAAAACAATTTTGCTGTTTGCCTAATAAGCTTTTGCCATCTGCACGACATATTTAGAAAATGCATATGTTCCCTTTTTACAAATTAATCCTCTTATGCAAAAAATAGAAGTAACATTCATAAATCAGCCTAAAGGATGACCATCATTAGTTATCTATAAAATAATTTAGTAGCACTAAACGTTTAGCATGATCTGAGAGCAATCTGAAAAACAAAAATCTTCTGAAAAGAAGAAAAAAAAACCTACCCGTTTGCAATCAAATGTTTTAGATAGAAATTTCTTTCGCAAAATAAGAAAATGGATTAAAATGTTGTTACAGCACTGCTAAAATTTATTTTTAAGCTCGTTTGGCTCCACTTTATTTCCATGAAGAAACGTTAATGAGCCTCAGTATTTTTTAAATAAAAAACAAACTCAGGCTCAACAAGCTGTACCAGTAATTATTCCTTTTTTAGATTAGAAAACGTAGTTAATCTAAAACAGAACTTTGTGACTTAGTTAAAATGCTTAATCATTTCCTTTATTTAACTTGAACCGTTGAAGGAAATTGTGTTGCTTAACAAGAATAACTATGCTTAAATCTACAGACCGGAACAATGCAGTTACTTGATTAAAATCTTTCTTGGGCAAATTGATTTGTTTAAAGAACAATGAAATGTACCCACGAATAAAATCGTTGTCTTTCGTTTGAAAATACAAGTTGCAAACACTAGTCCTTAATCGACATAGTGCTTTTAGTAATGCTGTTTTTTTCTAAATAATGACACTATAACTTGTAGCTTGATTACTTGCACTAAGCAACATACTAATAAATTTTCACAGTGAGAAAAATGAATTACTCAAAGCAATATATATTTTTGAATCTTTATTTTTAATTTTTAACTATATTGCTGAGCTAAGCGCTAAAGTTGATTCTGCAGACGTGCTCAAACTCAGACTACTCTTTAAAGTTATGATTCAAAAGGTGTTTTTTCAGACTTTGCTTTCAAATGACCACACAATATTGTACTTAATTAAAATACATCACAAAAAACCATTTGCTGACAATAACTCATCTTTCTTTAAAAAGTGCAGATAAGATACATAGCACGGAAGTATACTAATTTTGTCTGGAAAAATAACTAAAAAGAAAATAGTCAACTGCATTCTCTCATTCAATTTCAGCTTTTAACTGATGTTCAATTTTATTTAGCTCTGAGGAGTAAAAGCATTGACTGAGCATTGACGTGACAGACGAATACACAGATACACACGCCACATTTATAACCGTTAAGAGGGCTGAAAAAATGACAGCATAATTAATTTAGCACACCAGCAAGAACACGCAAGCAACTGTGAAATTCAACTCGAAAAGCAGAAAAAATGTTGGGGTAATGAGCAGTAAGTTACCGCTCGGAAACTGCTCTGTTAAGGCAGAGCTATGTGCAAAAGACCGACATCCCGATTATGGCAAGCTGAGTTTGCACTTTCACTGAATAGCCTGTCACGTAGCAAGAGGCAGATGATCCTTCATTGACATTAAGATAACAAACAAACTGGTAGCTGAAATTAATTTGCCACACCAATGAATTTTCAAAGCAATGATGAAGTTCAGCACAGAAATATAGGGGAAAGGTAAGCTTTGTTTAGACGCATGTAAAACTATATAAAACATACCGACAGCCCGGTTCTGACTTACAGAGCGTGCAGATTAGCTTTTATTACGGACCTAGCATTTAATTTAAGCATGAAAATTAAGTAACAAGTATATTCGGATATATTCAGCCAAGCACGTTATTTTCAATCGTTATTCAATATAAATGTAATGTTTATTTTCTACTATAAAGCTAATAGTGCTCTCGAGTTTAAAATTTAAGAGTTATTCAATAACAATTTTATGTTTATTTTCCTACTACGAAGTTTTTAAGGTTTTGGTTTAATATTTAAAAAACAATGTTAATTAAAATCAAACGCATCCAATATCATTTTCCATTAAAATACATGTCAAGTAATCCTACGATATAAGTATTTATACATAAACAGTGCAATGCAAGTAATCATATGATATAAGTATTTATGCATAAACAGTACAATGCAAGTAACCACACGATATAAGTAGGGGAGAGTGGTAATGAATGGGCCATGGTGATGAATGGGCCACTAACAAAATATGAAAAAGTATTTGCATGAATTTTTTTTTTTTTTGATGCCACCAATAGATGTAGCTATTTGTTCAACTAAACTCATCCAATTTTCATTCGTTTGCGCTGAGCCATTTTCAAACTAGAGTGGTATGGTCAAGAATCTGACTGAAAAGTAAGTTTTTCCCTTTTTAGTAAAACATTTCCTAGCTAAAATGTACCAAGTATTTCACTGCATACATATGTATAAGCTAGTCTTTCCATATCTATAAACTAATCTTAATATGTATTTTGATGTTATCTAAATTCAATGTACTCAAAAACCTAAATGTATTCCAAAAGTATAGGTGGGGCTGAATGGGCCACTATGTCATGGTAATGAATGGGCCACCTAAATATTGTTTTTCTTCCTTTTCTTTGGATTTTCGCATTAATATGAAATACAACTGACTGTCATGGATAAAGATTACTGTCGTCAAAATAGGTTTGTAGTAACTTCTAAATATAATTTGCAGATCTATATTATATTCCTACAGGATATTCCTATATTATATTCCTATAGACCTCTGGTCGCAGTGCGTGGCTTAAAAAAGCTCCCCTCTCTCCTTCATATTATATTCCTCACAGTACAATTTCATTTTCTTTCTTGGTAACTTAAGTTAGATATTTTTTATTCCCGATGTCTAGTAAATCTAAAAAAAAAAAATTTGAATTTTGACAAGTTTGAAAATGAAGATGAAGTTTTTGAAAGTGATTTTTAATATTATTTTTGAAATATATAAATTTTGTTAAATCATTGTATGTATTACCTGTTATTTTTTATACATATATTTGATGTTATTTATTTCTTACAATCTCATTATTAAGTCATTTTTCTGCTACAATTGGTATGCATCAGTTTTATATTAATTGCATCAATTTTGATGTTTATATAATTTTAAATCAGTATGATTTTGTATCATCATGTCAAGTGACACATTTATTTTGTCATATTCAGCAAATAAAAGATTAAATCCACATGTTTTCATTGAATTCATTTAGTGGCCCATTCATTACCTTCGATGGCCCATTCAACCCCATAGGTGGGGTTGAATGGGCCAAATTTCAAAATTTTTATTTTCCGTTATAATTCATTATAGACAGGTGCTAATCCAACTTTTATGGCTTTATTAGATAGCCAGATAAGTAAAGTAACTAAAACACCAATTTAGAGTTAAAACAAAGTGTTAGAAAAAATTACAAAAATTCAAAACCAAAAAGTGGCCCATTCATTACCACTCTCCCCTATTTATACATAAACAGTGCAATGCAATTTCAAAAACAAAATTGTTTGTGTGGATAGAAAATGGTTTTACATTTTTATAAGTGGAATTTTTAAACACGGACGTATACTGAGAAATCAAAGTCTATTCAACCAACCAAAGTTAAAAGCACAAAAACTCTTCAAAAAAGTTCAAAAACATGGAATAAAATAGCCTATATATTTTATAGTTTCAGAAATTCCAAAACACGAAGAAACAAAATGTAACACGTACTCGACTTTCATTAAAATAATAAAAAAGAAAAAAAACTATGTTTTAGATATTTACGCTCTTGAGTATTTTTTTCAATTGCTTCAATTAAAAAAGGAAATTTAATTATAAAAATAAATCTTATAAACCTGTTGAAAGGTTTAACATCTAGTATGTTTTCATTAAGTTTATTAGCGTTATTCAGAAAAAAAACAAGATTTTCTTATGAAAGTAATTCAGTTTTATTCTTGGAATAAATATTTAAACACGTGGAAACGTTCGAAATAACCGGGAAAAAAAACACGAGAACGAAGATAAAACAACGAAGACTGCTGAAATTTAAATTTTATTTCAATTATAGTCTAATATTATTTTAATAAATTTCAAGGATTTTCATTCAATCGGAATTTCGATAACCACGATAAGGTGTCCTTAGATCGCGAATAAACCATTAAACATATGAATTAGATTTTTTTTCTAATGTCAATGTGCTTTGCGCTTTTTATGTGGCTATAAATACATTTAAAATAATTTACATTATATGCACATACATGCATACGCACATACATACGCACATACATACATACGCACATACATAAATACATACGCACATACATACATACATACGCACGTATATACATACATAGATACGCCCATACATACGTACGTACATGCATGAATACAATCTTCACATTAGATCCTTACTTTACAAGACATGTAAATTATCACGGATTGTGTTTTACCTATAGAAGCCAGCGTTGATCCCTCCACACAGAATTTATCCTCAGTTATTTATCATCCATATTTGACATACGGCAGAAGTTCAAAAGTCTCTTCAGCTCTGAACCTATGGAAGCACTTATCCGAACTCCCTTAAACCTTGATATTGCATGGTTTTACTTATCTGACATACCGCCTTAGGCTTTCTCTCCCAACCCTCTCAAAAAATAAATTAATAAATAAATCGTTTCAAAAATTATAAAATCGAACGAAAGAATTAAGACGTTTCGTATCTCTGATACACTCTTAGTCGTTATCAGGGATATTTATCAGCCCATATCTTGTGTAGCATTTTCTTTATACGGTAAAGCGTATTTAGCTTTAAGCGGTACGAAGTTCTAAATATTTTATTCAAGGTTCGGGTATCCTTTGTTTAAAATTAATTGATGCAGTAAACTGTTTTAGTTGCTCCGAGCATTTTCGCTTAAAAATATTCATCGAGGCATCGATTTGTTTGATTAAATCCCTCCTTAGGCGTTACTATGATTGTTGCAAACACTTTTTTCGTGAGAGCTGTATTTGTCGGCTACGAAGGAATAACAATTAATGTTTGAATGAATTGTGTTTTTACGCTCAGCACTATAAAGTTAAAGCGAGGAAATGAATAAATAAATAACAACTCAAAATTAAATACAGATGACGTTTCTTTACGCGTATACTTCATCTCTCATCTTTTTCTTAAGGTTGAATAAGTAAGAAAGACAATTTTAAGTTATCTTGTGTAATTACCTCGTTTCTTCTACTTTTTGTTTTTTGAAAAAAAGATCATTATTTTTACTTAAACATATTAGTATGAAATTTTCTACCTGAGGTCGTAGCAGAAATGATTAGATGAGCAACATTGTCTAGAAAACGTGTCATAATTTTTGTTTATCGGTGGAGCATCAATCATCCAATTCAAAAAGAATAAACAATCGTATTACAGTTTCATTTAATTACATTTGTTAATAAGTATAAACATTTAATCTAGAAAGTGAAGAGTATACATTATATTGTGAAAACCGAAATGGAGAATGTCATTCACCAGAGATTCACGTTTAAATACTATGCCTTTGCTATGTAACATTCACTGGTAAACGTGCGTGTGTGTGTGTGTGTGTGTGCATTCATTGAAGTTCCAAAACTACTGAAATATGCATTTGTATACATTTAATCAAGATATGGAAACATACAAGTAAATGTAAAGTAGTCAGTAGTTCCTACATCTGTACACAAATTTCTAGTAAGGCTTTTTAGATTTCGTACTTCTGATACAAAGGTAATTTATTGCGACATAACTGAGTTTGAATGTGGTGTCATATGTGGCGCGCGAGAGATGGGCCATGTATCTTCTAAGTTTCCATTAAACTTAAATGTTCTACTCTCAATATTTCTCATGAAAACACCCGAACTATGGGGAATTCCCTATAACATCGAATCTCAGACTTTGCGGTGATCAGAAAAAGGGTATGAAAGATCATGACCAAAGATGGCTGACGAAAATTATTAAGCGTGACAAACAAGCACTGCACTTAACCAACTGTATAATCCAGTAACTCTGAAAGTGATATTTGGAAGCTACTCGAAACTCTTATGTTAAGTTATTGAAATACTTGTTCCTGCGTTATGATATTTTCTGCAATATAATACATTGAAAAAAAAAACTTGTTATGCTACTGAAAGAAAAAAGGGAATTTTTTTAACAATTATAGTTTTTATTTCTTTTTGCCTTCTTTTGTTCCAATATATTTTTGTGTTGCATTAGAAACCTCAAATTGCAGTGTAACTTTGCACGAGATTAATTATTTACCTAAAGAAGCCTTTTTTTTTAAATATTTCTTTTTACTTTTGGATGACACTTTAAAGGTTTTTATTCAGTCTTACACAAAAAGACGCAATGGAAAGACTAAAAGAATAAGTACGAAGTTAAAAAAAAGGTAACTTTTGAACGATGTTACACTGACTAGTTACAAGAAATGCCAGAATTTTCAGCAATATTCAAATTTTAATGCTAAAACATTGTAAAAGACGAAGATGGATACAAATACATAATAATAACATACACTGAAGTGACAAAAGTCATGGGATAGCAATATGCAAATTTTCAGATGGCAGTAGCATCGCATAGAACAGGTATAAATGCGCAGTGCTTTTACAGAGCTTTCATTTCTGTTCAAGTTATTCATGTGAAGAGGTTTTAACGTGATGATGACCGCACGACGTGAATTAACAGACTTTGAACGCGGAATGTTAGTTGGAGCTAGACGCATGGGTCATGCCATTTCGGAAATCGTTAGAGAATTCAACATTCCCAGATCCACTGTGTCAAGAGTGTGCCGAGAGTATGAAATTTCAGGCATAACATCCCACCATGGACAGCGCAGTGGTCGACCGCCTGCACTTAAAGATCGAGACCGGCGACGTCTGCAAAGAGTCGTAAATTCTAACAGACAAGCAACACTGCGTCAAATCACCGTAGAAATCAATGTGGGACGTACAATGGACGTGTCTGCTAGAACTGTGCGGAGAAATTTGGATTTCTTGGGCTATTCCAGCAGAAGACCGACTCGAGTGCCTTTACTGACAGAACGACATCGCTTGCAGCGACTCTCGTGGGCACGTGAGCATATCGGTTGGTCCCTAGATGAATGGAAAACCGTGGCCTGGTCCGATGAGTCACGATTTCAGCTGGTAAGAGCCGATGGTAGGGTTCGAGTGTGGCGCAGATCCCACGAAGCCATGGACCCAAACTGTCAGCAAGGCACTGTTCAAGCTGGTGGTGGCTCCGTAATGGTGTGGGCTGTTTTTTCATGGCATGGACTTGGTCCTCTAGTGCGACTGGACCGAACATTGACTGGAAATGCTTATGTGCAGCTACTTGGAGATCACTTGCAGCCATTCATGGACTTCATGTACCCAAACAACGATGGGATTTTTATGGATGACAATGCGCCATGTCACCGGGCCACAACTGTTCGCAATTGGTTTGAAGAAAATTCTGGACAATTCCAACGAATGATTTGGCCACCTAGATTGCCCGACATGAATCCCATTGAGCATTTATGGGACACCATCGAGAGGTCTGTTCGTGCCCAAAATCCTGCCCCATCAACGCTTTCACAATTATGGACGTCTATCGAGACAGCATGGCTCAATATTCCTGCAGAAGACTTCCAACGACTTGTTGAGTCCATGCCACGTCGAGTTGTTGCACTTCGCTGGGCAAAAGGAGGGCCGACACGATATTAAGAGGTATCCCATGACTTTTGTCACTTCAGTGTATAAGTAATAACATATTGAAAGAAAAAAAAAAGTGAAATATAATGAACAAAGGCAATGCTTGGAAGCTCTGCCACCTGAAACCGTACTTAAAGGCAATCAATAAATATGAAACGTATTTTTTGAACAGACCAAAAAATAGTGGAATAGTTTATGCTTTAAGACAATATTTCATTCCAAGCGATTTCTTTAAAACTACTTTTGAAAATGTTCCTATGTCATATCAGCTGAAATTTCTGAAGCTGTCAAAAAAATTTATGTTTTATATACAGTTATCTTAACCAGGTCCTGGAAACAATAACTTAAAAATGATGAAGCATTTATCAGTCACCGATAAATGTTTCATTTTCTCTAATACATATATAAGTATTAAAAAAATAAAAAAAGGTTGTTCTCTAAACATTTGTAGAATCTTATTAGCAATCTATGAATTTACACTTAACAATTACAAATTTTGCGAAACAAGTTTAACTTCTGAGAAACTCAATAGTTATGTAAAACTCAAAATAAAAGAAAGTGGACCAAAATATAATATCAGATTTTAGGCCTTTAAGGAACTATCCTTATAAGCGGGGTGACCTTGCTACCAATTCACGGGAGAAAAAAAAAGCAATATACAGCACCTCGGTCAAAGAACGAATAATTTAGTCACTTGGTAGTTCAAGTGACAAAATGAATTCATTTTATTTTCCCCTTTTAAAAAAAGTTTTCTAACCGTTAAAGAATTAGTTGCAGATTCAAACCAAGTATACTTATCTGTTTTTTTTGTAATTATTAATATATATATATCGTTGACAATTCTTTCTTGTATTGTTACTCACTTATAGAACTCGGGAAAAGTGCTGATGAAGATGAAAAATCATCAGTTTAATGCCAAAACATAAAGAAATCAGTCATTGAAATACTTTTATTTTGGCAGAAAAAATTTAAACTGTGTATCTTTGGACTCAATATTGAGAAAAAATATATGTGGAATGGTTACTAGTGATTGAATCAATTGAAAACTCCCTTTTTTTATACGCAAATTGTAGTTGCGAACTTACTTTTCACCTTTGTTACATACAATTATTTCGAGCTATATAATATACATAAAATAAAGAGTCGCTTTCTTGCAGTTCATTAATCATCTAATCCACTTGCTGATTTAAGTTACCTATTTAGCTTTGAAGTTATGTACTCGGAGAAACGTTTGTTGAGATTTAGCTCAAATTAAAAAAACTTATTAAAATATTGGCTTGTACGAACATTCATTATGTTAAAAATTATTAAAATATACATTGCGTCACTCGTTGAGAAATTTAATCTGATATCATGTAAATAGTTGGTATTGCTTTTCCTTCTGAATAAAATTAAAAAAAAAAAACTTTTCTCTTTTTAATGTTAAGTCGTTTAGAATATCATAAAGGTTAAAATGAAATAAGTTAGATGTTATGTTAAACGAGACAGAGACAGAAAAAAAAAAAAAACACGAAAACATTAGTGCTGTAAATGTAATGTTGACGTGATAGAAATTATCCCTCGTTTATGTTGGAGCACATACCATTTTGCCTTTTTTTTTCCTAGTATGAGTCTTTTCATATAAAGACAAAGTGTAAACGGTTTTTACAGAAGTAATAGTTACTGATTCACATAAAAAATGCCAAAATGATCGGAAAACATAATTTGTTACACTCTAAATTCAGAATGTAAAAAAATGCAAAGTAAAAGCTACATTTAGTTTCAGGTTTTAGGCTCCAGTAAATCAAATAACTTCCTTTCATGTAATTGACCAGTGAACTGACTTTTTTAAGAAAAATCTTTTAACTTTTTTCATATTAGAAGTAACCTAAAATCAGATTTTCTTGAGTGATTGGAGTTTAACCACCATCCGTCTTACATATCAATGGAGTTCTCTGAGAAATGTGAAAAGATTAATGACACGGTATAAACTACTTTTCATTTCCGATCATTACTAATCGTTGACGTGTCAAATTATCACATGCTTTCCAAAGGCGAAAAGGAAAGAAATGTCGCTTTCTTACGTTCAGCAGTCTTCTTGACCGATGTTCTCTGACGAATCAATTTCTATTCGGTCGTTTTTTACCTTGATAAAATTCTTGCAAAACATTTAAACAGTAAAGTCTTACATTTTAACAGTAAAGAAAAAAACAAATATTGAATAGTTTTTTCTTATTTTTTTGTCTCTTCTAAGTTAAAAAGTAGTATAAAAAATTTTTTTAGTCGATTTCAACTTAGGTCAAAGTAGAAAAATTACACAAGCGTTCTATTAGCGCCAGTGTTTAATGTTGTAACTCTTTGGATACTTCTTAAATCACTGCAAGGTCTCAGATTCAAGTTCCAGATTTGAAAATTTATTTGAGGGATCAATTTTCCTTTAAATAGAGCTGTAACTATTGTTTATAGCCGCGTTTAGTTTAAAACTCAACTATTTAATTTTAAACTTCAACAACCTTGTTTTGGCAGTGCTTAACAAGCAGTTTGTTT
The DNA here is from genome assembly GCA_038373865.1 of Uloborus plumipes. Taxonomy (NCBI): domain Eukaryota; kingdom Metazoa; phylum Arthropoda; class Arachnida; order Araneae; family Uloboridae; genus Uloborus; species Uloborus plumipes. Next base: position 21,991 of record JAXGGA010003294.1, on the reverse strand, counting down.
TGAATCATTTTATTTGGCGAAACATTTTGAAATCGCTCTTTGAAATGATCGGGTAGGTTTAAATACAGCATTGCTCAACAATAACCGTAACCAGCAACGAATTATAAATTTAAGCTTAACACAATTTTAGCGTAAAATTAGTTAAACACAATTATAATTTCGTTTCTTCATACTTTGGAGACACTTATTTGATGCAGAAAAATCAGGGGATTATGTAGAAGTTCAATTCTAATTTTTGCAAGCATTTTTTCGTCTTCATAATAGGAGAGTACGATTTATGAAAAAAATATTGATCAACATTGGTGTAAACTAAGTAATAGTTCATTAATTTGATTATAGAATATTGCATAAGGATCCGATCAGACAAAAACACGTCTGTTTCTTTGCATTCGTCATAAGAGTATTAAAAAAGTATTTTACCCACCAGAATGAAAGACTTTTTTTACCCATCTCTTTTGAGGCTGTTCCAAACAGCTGGTTACCCCCAAAGATTTGTTGGTAACTATTAGTCTTTGTATAAATCAGTGAGTAACCGCCCCTAAGCAAAGGCTACGGCAGAAACATGCAATACACCGCCAACTCGGTTATTTCGAACCATGCACGGCAGTTTCGTTCTTATTATGCACTCATCAACATGGAATACGAAAGTAACCGAGTTGGAGGTAAAAATTATCTTATTGAGCAAAGAGAGCCAGAAAAACTGGTAGCTAATGTGAAATTGGAATACCAGCGAGAGACCGCAATAGGTACCGTTAAGCGAGCTAAATAGTACCTACTCTTGATTTTACGTAATGTCATGGTACAGGGGAAAAAGTTCCAACGGGGTCCTTGAGTTTTTATGTTGGTATATTTGTTCAACTCGCATCCCGTTCAACTCAGATTGTTCAACTCACATAATTTCCATTAGTTTTTTTAAAAATTACATCTTGCGTAGTAATATTCTATGCTTTCACACTCACAAATTAAAGAAATTAAAAGAAAGAAATTTAAAGAAATTTTAAAAAAGGGACAGAAAAAACAAAGCGTGAAAGATGTCTGCCATTACTCAATGTGATTAGCTGAATACGGCTATTTTTCTTTAAAATTTCGGCAGACTTTAGGACCTCATATTTTGATAACGGAGACATACTAGGTTAAATAATTGATTACTACTTCTTTATTGTTCTTTTCATTGTTACACCATCGCATGGTTTTCTGGCTAGCAGAAGACCTAATGATTGCGGAATCGTTTTTTCAGGGAAAAAAATCGTGCATTTTCTAAATAGAAAATCAAAGTAATCTCTTCATTTATAAAACGTAAAAACTATTAAATGTAATTTTAATATTTTGCTAGCGCATAAATGCATGGATATTCTGTATGCAGTGATCTATTTTACTAATAAGTGAAGTTAGTTGTTGCTTCTTACGTGTGGTCTGAATTTCCAACTTTATAGATAAGTATTGACATCAAATAAAATCAATTTCTGACATTAGGCTCCAGCCTGTTTCAGCACATCTTACTAGAAAAGCAATTTATGTTTATCTGCTACGAGATACATAAAAGTCATACTATAACTCTTACGTTTTTTCTTTTTTTTTTTTCCTCAACTTCGACATATACAATTTGCAAGTAATTTCTGCGGTTTGGAAGGAAGTACAAGGTTTATGTAATCTTCTTCGATTGCTTCTCTTGGAATTTATAGGTGCGATTAAGCAAGAAACATTTTTCTTACCACTGATTAGGGTAGTTAAAGTCAGTAGAAGAGACAGAAATGAAGTTAGTCTGGTGTGTTATTAGTTGTTATTATGAATTTAAAAAAATGCTGTTTCTGAAATGTGATTTATAAAAAGAAAGCCTTCTTTTCTGTTCAATAAATTAGACAAAAATATCGATAATAATAAGAAGAACTGCTTTCAATAACTTAAGTATATTGGCAGTTAGTTACCTTCTTGAATTTTAGACAGTAGCTTGATTTTTTTTATTTATTTGTTTTTTAAACATATATTTAGGTCAGTTACTAAAAAATGGTTAATTTATTGAATATTTATTCACTTATTACATTTATTAAAAAACTCATTTAGTTTCAAGTTATGGAATTATTGTGCCACGCTGATTAATCCAGTTAACCAATTATGAGTCAGTCCTTGATATTCTGGATTTTGAGTGATATTGAGGAAAAGGCATGTGAATAATGTAAAACAATGGAGAAAAGAGAAAATCAAATACGTTAAACGTTTACTTTTGGAACAGAAGTTTTTAAAAAAAGCTGAAAATGCAAGCTTAATTGTATCATCTAAGTAATGTGTATTGAAGAAATTTGTAATCTATGTTGAGTCGTCAGGTTTTCTTTAACAGATTTAGTATATCCAACAATTACAAGATGAATTCAAACAGTAGTTAACGAGTTTGGCCTTGATTAAGTATTATGCATTTTATCTTGTAAAGTATGTATGCATTTTACTTATATATCAAACTTGCAATTGCAGTTAAAGTGTCCAGGAATTACTCGTAAAGAAATATTTTAAAGAATTTATGAGATAATTTTAGGTAGCAGTTGTAAATAAGGACATTCTTCATGTCTGTTACAAATATCATATTTATAAGAGAATCAAAATTATTTTAAATATTTCATTAAAACACACACACGCACACTAAAACCTCCCCCCCCCCCTCCACTCAGTAAAGAAATTAAAAATACTATAGAAATGTTTATGAACAAAATCGTTAAAAAAAGCATACTAACCAAATACAATATTATTTTGTGATTTTACAAAATAAAAAAATCATTTTCAGGAAGATTTGTTTCCCGACATAAATAACTAAACACAACACTCGTAAATAAGCGTTGAGGTACGAAATTGACAATTAAGAGATATAAAATGTTTTCAGGTTGACGACGAGCTGCATCCTATTGTAAAAATGCTCATGCTTAAGAATTTCTTTCAAAAATTTGCTTCGAAATAATTTAGGGCCTTTTTTTAGTGTGATAAACGGACCGAGCAGATTAAGAAAATGAATTTTAACCTCTCGTACTCAAATTATGTGTTTCGCAATGACGAATTACGACAGATGTGAGTGTGAAGTATAAATCCAACGTTAAAGAAGCACAACAAATATGCAGGTATACTGCAGACAAGTGTTTCGGAGCTACAAGGAGCCCCTTTTTCAATGCAATGAAGTGTGAGCTTTAGGATGAAGAATCATCCGATAAAAGCAGCATTTATTATCTTTCGTATTTTTTGGAAATTTATTTCTTAACGTTTTTTCTTCATGGTTTCATGTAATAAATTTCTGCTCTAAGCACTGTCTTGTTTGTTTTTGTTAATATTCAGTTTTCGCTATTTATACTGTGTTTTGTTCGTGTTGCTATTATTGGATGATTCTTCATCCTAAAGCTCACACTTCATTGCATTGAAAAAGGGGTTCCTTGTAGCCCCGAAAAACGCGTCTGCAGTATACATGTATATTTGTGCTTCTTTAACGTTGGATTTATACTTCATATCAATTGCACAAAGGTATTTATTACTCCGTCTCGCTATGCCACCATGTCCTGACGGAGTAGGAAAGAGCTTCTGAACTCAAATAAAAAAAAAAAAAAAAAAAAAAAATCCGCTGTTTCCACTGTATAATACTAGCAGCAGAGGTTCCAGCTTAATACTATAAAAGCACAGTGATAAACAGGAAAACTAGCTATTTTAAAGTTTATCACTGTAAAACTAGCAATTTAACCTCTCGTACTCAAATTATGTGCTTCGCAATGACGAATTACGACAGATGTGAGTGTGTTTGCCGACTCCGTCTTGCTGCGTCACCATATCCTACATGGCCCCCCTGCAGCGGACCACGGAGCAGGAGAGAGCTTCTGTATCGGATGCGAGACGTGGCTGACTGCTAATATGAAAGAGGTACACTGCAAAAAAAAGCTGCTGTTTCCACTGTATAATACTGGCAGCAGAGGTTCCAGTTTAAAATTATAAAAGCACAGTAATAAAGTGTAAAACAAGATATTTTCCAGTTTATCACTGTGAAACTAGCAATTTAACAATTTATTACTGTAATATTGGCAGTTTTACCATAAAATTAACTGTATTATACGGTAAAAACAACAATGTAATACTAGCAGCAGAGGTTCCAGTATAAAACTGTAAAATGCACTGAAATACACTGCCATAATAAATAAACTAGTTATTTTACAGTTTATTACTGTAAAATTACTGTAAAACTAGTTTTATTATAATGTAAAAACAACATCTATTTTTTACAGTGTACTTAACATCAGTACATGTATCACATCTATCTTTAAAGGCAGCTTGGATGCAATATTAAGCATATTGCTAGCGGAACAAGTTATTCAATCATATAATGCATTATGCATAATGCATTACATATAAGTGTCTGGGGGTGGGGGATAACGCCAATTGCTAATATTCCTCATAATTATAAATGAATTCAGGAAATATCTTTAACCTATGAACCTTAAACCTATGAACCACACAGAAACCACTGATTTGTTTTTTCTTTTTTAATTTTTAGACGCGATATACATATAAGAAGCACGTAAGAGTCAACACCTTATCTAAAATTCTGCGAGGTAAGTTCTAAAGATAAAGACTATAATTAGTAGAATACATTTCATATGCTTTGAAAATCTTAATAGGGATTTTGGATAGGTTCGCAAAGTTGCTTGTAGATAAAAATTGTACTACGTATAGTGGAGTAATGCCACGAAGAGAAGTGTGATTACCTTTTTGGAGCGAAAATAAAATACTGACTATGAGAAGATGCTTTATGTATGGGGTACATGTTCATGAAGTGTGCTGTTTACCAAACATGATTAGGAGAAATTTAAAGGTTCTGAATGGTGATTCTTTTTCCTGCGAAAGCAATAAAATTTCAATGATTAATAATGCATTTCTTTATAGCACATAATGATAAGAGCATTGAGTCAGTTTTTACGGATCCAGAACGTGAATTTTTTAAGTTGTACTATTTATAAGACAGTATTCCATTTCATTTAATATTTTTATTATATGGCGTTATTACCCACACATACGGGTAATCAAGCCAAAAGGCAAAAATCGAGAAATAATGCCACTACATTTTATGAATACTCATATGCTAAACTTTTATTTCTTGTGCAGTCGGTTAATAAGTTGCTTTCTTAAATTTTATGTTTTTGGAAAGAAAAATCTAAAACTAAGCCAAGAAAAATGTACAATTTTAACGAGACGATATTAACCTGTGACATATTATATGAAATGTGCATACATTTTTTTAAATCTTCATTATATCTTTATGTAGTTCGAAAAAAAGGCTGCCTTTACACATAAAAAAATGGTAATCAACTTAACTTATAACTCTATATAGCTAATCAGCTAACATCAGTGCCAATTTCGAAGAATAACTCATTTTTGCACTTATCAGAATATCCGTTTTTTTTTTTTTTCATTTCCCTCCACTTTTTTAAGGTCGTAGTGCTGTTGTTAAATATTAAAAGACGTTCGTGGAATATTTTGTGGTTTTTAAGAGCTCCAAACATGCAACATTTCTATTGTCTGCCAGCAAAAAATTTAGAAATATTTAGAATATATTTTTGTACAAAAACAAAAAAGCTCATTTCGGTGTCAACGAGCCGAGAATAAATGATAAACAATCTTTAGGAACTTTTTTGCAAGTTTTATAGAACTCATTGCACAACTTTTGTGCTCTATGAAAAAAAAAAAAAAAAAAAAACATTTAAAAATATGTTTTGAACTTTTTGGCCAACCCTAGAAATTAGAAAACACTATTCCGAAAAACTTTTAGAAAAATAAGTCAAAATTCTAAATGACTTTGCTTTTTTTTTGTGTACCAGAAGGTACTATTATTTCAATTGAATTGATTATCTCATAAGTTTAACGGTATGCACATTACAATACATTATATTATTTTGTTCAGAAAAGAAGAAATCTCTGAGGCTGAAGATACAATTTTATTTGGTAGGTTTTTATTATTAGAGTTGGAACTTTCCACTTTTTTTAACATACGGCTAGAAGTTACAATCATTTTGTTTTCGGCAGAGCAAAAACCTTGAAATATTGTTTTGTCTTGAGTTTCCTTCCACAACCTTCCCCTAAATGCTTAAGTCAAGCGCCAGGAGATATTTCAATAATAGTTAACCTTTTGCTTTGTTTAATTTGATTTTTATTCAATTCAGTTTATCTCTAAACGTGGCAAAATACTTTGTTTATATAAGCAAAGCGCATTTGTATTCCTTAATACTATTTGTTGTAAATGAACGGATTGTCTTGTATGTGTCTCGTAAAAGCGAAGGAAATCGAAACAATAACATTACAACTGTAAATTCGCTGTATTTATCTTATAACATTGATTACGGGCACTACTGTATTTAAATATTAGTAAGGTAATTCAAAATAGGCAAATTGAGAAACAAAATTGCACTGAATGAACATACGCTTAAATGCGCATGCTTCTAGTAATGGGGAAATCACAGTTGTGGCATTCAATATTTTGAAAGCATACACATTTGAAATATATATTACATTGTATCTATATGCCGTTTCGAAATTAAATGAATGACAGTGCAAGACTGGTTTCATTGAAATAAAGGTCCCATTGTCATACCAGTATTACTATGATACCAATCTATTATAGCAGTGAAGCATAACAATATGCATGTTTCTTGGCCCAAAATTATGATGATGGTGTTGCAACCGAATTGGTAAACTCATGTGAGTCGTTTAGAACTAAAACCAGTTAAGTCCATATTTTTAAATTTTACAGCAGCAGAAAAAATCCACAAATTACTGATTTTTAAACAGAAGAAAAGTAAATTGCAACAGTAAATTGCATCTTTAATAATGTGTTTTTGGAGTGGTATTAAACTTGCATATTAGCAATTTCAATGCATGATTACATACGTAGAAAATGGCAATTCTGTGTTGAGCTCATTGGCTTTCTTTGAAAAGTCAGCCAGAAAACTAACTATTAGAATTTTTTTGTTCTTTATTCACAGCTCAGTAGTTATTTAAATTCACTTGACTTCGTCAACAAGAATCGATATTGGTTGTTAAATTAATCCTTGTAATTATGCGGTTTATAATATTTTCATAAATGGACGTATTACACGCAAAAAAAAAAAAAGAAAAGAAAAAGAAAATACTCAATTCTAACACACAAACGTAAGGTGTATAAAGATGAAATTAAAGCATAACTCATTTCTTTTCTTGCTATTATTTTGCTTTTTTCTGAGTTAAATAACACGAATTATAATGTAAAAAGAAAACAAACGTATGTATTACGAACGTATTGATGCTATTTTTAAATTATTCTAAAAATAAAAGCTGCAGATTTTAAAATGTTTTCCTTGATTTTATCTGTTCTTTTCCAGAATCACTTTTATACATGTATGGGATTTGTATAAAGTTCACTGTCAACACAACGAAGCAAAAATCTATCAAAAATTCTAGGAATTAGAATATTATATATTCCATTTCGTTTTGAGTCCCTTTATTCTGTACGACTTTTTTCAGAAGTGCGAAAACGTTCTTAAAAGTCTTCAGTAAAATATATTGAATTGCAAATGAGGTTTCCAATACATAAAAAGGAGGTAAAAACAATCAATAATTGGCTTATGCTTCCCCTATTTCGGATAACATATTTCAACATTTTCTGAAGATAAATCTTAATGCAAGCATTTACAATGTACATTACATGTATACTTTGAGAACATGTCATTTAACACCATTTAATTATTTTTCTTATGTTCTTAGGGCATAGCTTAAAACCAGTTTTAAAAAATAATAATGCATTTTATGTCGATTTATTTATTTTATTTTAAGTGCGGAAATAATCAAGACTGACAGAAAAATATTCAGTGTACTATTCCTATTGCATTTCAGTTTTGTTGGCAATCTCTTAAGTAAACTAATGAAAAATTACTTCGCTAAAGCCAACACATTTGAAAGTAAAATTCAAAATGTAATTTTCTACAATACTAAAATGTCAGTAGGTGCACAACTATACGCTCATCTAATAAACTAAGATGTTTGGACATGAAAAATAAATATTTGAACCAGCCTCTTTTACGGAAATTATGAACATACAAAAATTTATCTTGCTGATTTTGATTCAACTGCAAATGCGAATACAACACAAAAATCCTTCAAGATAGAAATGAACTTAATTAGTATGTCTCATATTCCTCATTATTCATAAATTAATGTACATTAATAAGTGTAGGGAAATATATCTATTCATTTATGTTTTATAAAATTTATTTTTATATTTTACAGAAAATGAAAACAACCATCCTACCTTGATAAAATCTCAATTCTTTGTCAAATGAAGTTACATGAAAAATTTCCATGAATGAATGGAAATTTCGACAGTCACAAACTATCTAGCTACCAAAAATTATGTCGAAGATACCGAAAATTTAGCAGAGTAAAGCGTTTAGTCAACAAAAACATAAACCCCGAAGCACAAATGCAGATATATGACATCGTATAAAAATTTCTGTGTTTGCAGATCGCACAATATGCTAATATATTTGCTTTATAGTAAATATTTTGCGACCAGACTTTTTGTTATTGCGCTAAAGAAAAAAATCTCCCCTTTCAGTCTGAGTTAAAATTATTTGGTTTTATTCAATTCAATAAAGTGAGGTTTACTTTATTACGCTTTTAAAACTAATGTAGATAACGTTTGTAAATATATCCTTTGTGGAAGCTCAGGCTGAAAAATGCTGTTTTTTGTCCTTCAAAATATAAATAACTTGCGTCTTTTATGTACATACTATGCGTTTTTATTCAAAATGTTTTGAAAAAATTATATTTTTTGTTTAAATTCATAATGTTCTCTTATTAATGCTTTAATGATAGATTTGTCTTTTCTTTAAAACTTTTTAATAGTTTTAAGATATATTACAGCTTAATTATAATGGTAACTTAATTTAACAGGTTTTTTTCAAATATTTACTTAAATTGTATGATGGGAATGAATCTAAATGTTGGATTATCAGAGTGAATTAACATCATTATCTGATTAATAATTTAAACTCAAATGTTTCTTGAGCAATTTAATGCTCTGCAACTCTAAAATTTCATGACACTCTGCCTAAATCCTGTTCTAAACTGTCCATTTTAAAATATATATAGGATCATTCCATACTGAATAACGTAACATTCAGAGCTGTTTTTGTAACTGTTTTTACTTGTAACACAAAGGATAAAAAATATTTTTTAGTTATGCTGGTGAATTTACAATGTACATGATATCTATGTATCATTTCAGCTAAGAATTTAAGACAAAATTAATGAGAGTAGATATTTTTTCAACCAAAATAGCAGTGTGACTAACGTAACATTTTTGCAACCGTTGAAACTAATACTCATGTTGTGAGGCAAAAATGTCTGGAAGTTTAGCAAGTGTTAAAAATTGGATGATATATTTAAAAAATGTGTAAAGTTGGCTTTAAAAACATAAAACACATTTCTTAAATCTTTTTTTTTTTTTTAGTCTTAAGTGTCACTTTTACTCAAGATGGCGAGTGACTAACGTAACGTGACTAACGTAACCATCGAATAACAAGCAGTAGACACATAAAAAACTATTTATTATGGCTAATCTCAGTGATAATTACAATATTTTTAAATATTTTTTTAACTTCTTATGTTGTATGATTTTTATTTATTTATTTATTTTTTTTATTCTTTTTTCACTTCGGTCCTTTTTTTTCTTCAGCTGAGGTCGACATTTCTATAGAACGACCCTATACATATTTTTCGTAGCACTGTGAAAGAATCTATCACTATGGCAAACTCCAGCCGTTTACTTTTTCCAAAGTACTCAATAAATAAGTAAAACATGTACTGTTAAGTATACTTTTATTTGTGTTTGTCCAATATAATGAGCCCCCACGGATTAATTTTTTAGTTCAACAACTCCATTTTTTGTTTGCGTAAAATGCCAAAAGTGATAGTATCCATTGATATTTAAGTTCTAGTAGCTACATAACATTACACGCATAACTACCTAATGATCTTTTTATTCTAGTCAAACATACTTAGAAACTTAAGGGTTCGCATTACCTTCATATCATTTTTTAAAATATTAAGTGAAACATACAATTATTTTGAACATGCACATTTATTTAACAATGAATAATTTATTTTCAGAGATTAAAAATACTACTCATATTTTTTTAATAAAAAACCAAACGAAAATTTCCTTTTTTTTTAAATAAGGCTTTTTATTTTTTGCACTTATTTCAGAATTTTTTTTGTTGCTAAATAATCACATTTCCTCTATAAACTACCGCATTTTTCGCTTATATAATGGTTTGAAACTATTCTGTGACAGATTAGGTAAAAAATCATAAAGTAATTTTTAAAATGCTTATTCAATGCAGATTTGTTAAATTTATTATCATCATAAATCATATATAAAATACTAAAATCTTTAACGCTACAAGATTATTTTTTGTTATTTACTTTATTAGGAAGATTTCTCTCTCAGGTAAGTTTTAAATATCAAATCAGGTTCGTTCCTTAATCGTACATCTTAAACCTGAAAATACCATTTGGAAGCATTGGGTTTTAAACATCGTATTTTTCCCTTCGCAAAGCTCGAAAAATCTCATTCACTATAATTTGTGGCTTGTTGTTGTGGTGGAGCACAAAAGAAATACAGTTTGAAAAAACTTTTGCTATTATTATTTTTCGAAAACTCTTTCTTCCTCAGAAGTCAAAAATGAAATGACTTTCCAAATAAAGTTATTTCGGCAATGTTTAATGCAAAAGGAATAAAGTAACACAAATTGTTAAATGTATATAAATGCATATTTTCATTGTGACTTGCATTTTTACTTTCGTTCACCCTGATTACAATTACGATGAATTGCAAAAAAAAAATGAATAAATAAATAAATAAAATAAATAAAAATAAATAAAAAATAAAATTAAAATGAAATTAAAAAAGCTAATGATTATAAAAAAAACGAAATTAATTTCCATTGGTGGGACTTATTTTTTAAAGTTTTTTGTTAAACTGTCGAATTTAACCTAACTCAAACTTATATTTTCTTAAAGCAGGGAAAAATTAGTTAAAATCTTTAATATTCGTAAGATTCTAACAACGGAGCAAAGCATTCATTTATTTATTACAACTGAATTTAAAAAAGTGAGATAATTAGCCTTGTTCATTGCTAAAAACAGTAGTCATATGCATTCAAAAAGGTATCTGCTTTGTAACCGGTCATACCCCAAGTAGCACACATTCGTTGTTTAAACGTTGTTTAAACGTTGCAAATCCGTTAGGCCATCCGTTGAAACAACGTTAGTATCAAACGTGTTTTCAACGCTAATAGGTCTCGTTGATTATGCTGTTTTTCAACCAAATGTTTCAACCTTAAAATAACGCAACACTTTCCGTTGAAACAACGTTGGTATCAAACGTGTTTCCAACGCTACTATATCTCGTTGTTTATGCTAATTTTCAACCTTTTTTTCCAACGTTGAAAAAACGGTAACGCCTACCGTTAAAATGACGTTTGTATCAAACGTGTTTTTAACGCTAATATGTCTTATTGTTTATGCTATTTTTCAACGTTGAAAAACCGTTAATGCCGTCCGTTGTAATTGCGTTTGTATCAATCGTGTTTTTAACGCTAATATATTTCGTGGCTTATGCTTTTTTTTCAACGTTAAAAAAATTAACGCTTTCTGTTGAAATGACGTTTCAAGCGTGTCTTTAACGCTAATATGTGCTGTAGCTTATGAAAGCCCTCTTTGAAAGTTCGCTGTAATAAACGTGCATTATGTAGAAATTTTCCATGAACATCAGAAAGGCTTTTTTACTTCCTCTTACGTAGTAAAAAGATGCATTGTGATCGCAAAAAAAAAAAAAAAAAAAAATCACTCAATTTTGGGTCTAAATTTTGATTTTGCTCACCCCCGAATGAATATTGAGTAGTTTTCTCGACCTGTCAGCACGTGCATATCTATACCTACCAACATATAACCAGTCGAAAAATATTTTTCAACCACCCCCGAGTTAATTACGACGAGTTTTCTCGTAACGTCTGTATGTACGTATGTATGTCGCATAACTCAAAAACTATCCACCGTAGAAGCTTCTAGATTGGAATATAGACTTTGAGAGGCGTCTAGTTGTGCACCTCCCCTTGTGGTTGCATTCGAATGTTCCCAAGGGGGTGTTTTCCCCCTTTTGGGGGTAAATCACTGTTAATTGCAGACAAGTGATATGAATTGGTGCGACCACTTGGCGATATATCGCCAAGCTTTTGGTCGCCAAGTATTTGACGCTAACTTGGCGACGAATCGCCAAGTTGGCGACAAATGTGGCGAAAACAATTATTTTTTGAATGTGGGCTCAATTTGGCGCTATTGGCGATATTCTGCGAAGAATCCACTGAATGAAGTTAAAATCAGAGATATTTAGAAAATTATTCATTGTAAAACATTTTTTTGCAATTTTTCGTGGCAAACTAGGGGGTGTGAATGCTTGAATTGTTATCTTGCTCACTCCAAACACTATTTTAACTCCTAAGGCATCTACTAAGAAATTTACACGTAAAAGGAAGTAGTGTGAGGGTCCATATCAGATCTTTTTGAATATTCTTCTATTAAATAAAGAATTAAATATGAAACCTTTGCTCTAGGAATACTTCACACATGTATCTACTGCACAAATCGGTAATAGACAAAAAATGTCGCAAAAAAAGGAAGAAAGAAAAAGATATAGTGCAACACTAAAACTCGACAGCAAGTAAAAGAAAATTAACAAGTTTATTGCTAACATGTGCAATGAATAAAATTTAAATAAAAAATATTACTATGATATACATTATGTTACATGTAATTTTTTTTATGACATTAAGTTTTGAAAAATAAAAGATATACAGTTGGACCCAGTACAATACAAGCCTTTGCAATGAAAACGAATTTTAAGATTAGAGAATTATAAATTAAACAAGATGAAAGACTGAAACTAAATTGTTTCATAAATCAACTGCTTGACAAAATTAATCATTTAAAAACTTTATTTTTATACAAGTAAGAGAACTTGTTCGGTGAATTTTAAATTTGAGCATACATAAATTTAATAAAACAGATACTTAATAGACTCGAAAATCCGCAAATAAAAATCCATCAGTCATATAATACAATACAATACAATATTAAAAACTCACCAAATCATAATCAATAAATTACTTCACTCAAGTCCAAGCTCTCCTAATAAATGTTTCCCCAATAATAAAATCTAAATTTAACCAAACAATATGTAGCAGAAGATTAAGGCAGGAATTCAAGTGAAACACGGACGATCGCAACTCACCAATGCAATCGCAAATTCCCAAATTTAGATACATTGCAATCGCTACGAGATGCAATTCTAATGTAATTCGACTTCCAGCAGCGCTTTCAATTAGCGATCGCCTCGAAGCGATTGCAATGGTGTTTCACTTGAATTCCTGCCTAAGTAAGCATGTGCAAAATGCAGCGAAATACAAAATAAATAAATATTAAATGACAAAATTATTATACAATGTATTTTTTAAGGAAACATTCACATTTGATTTTTTTTTTGTTCCAGCAGTGTATGCTTGAGGACTAGTTTAAATGCTCCATTCGATATTCTTATCTTTTGCGTTTTTGCGGCATCGATTCTGTCGTACAGCATCTGTAAAGCAGAAAAAAGTGAACTTATATGAAGGATATATGTATATATATATATATATATATATATATATATATATATATATATATATATATATGTATATATATATACACTGGCGGAAAAAAAATCCCAACACCAAAAAAGACTTGTGTTAGATAAACGAAATTTGGTAGGCGTGTTTATACAACTGAAAGATGACATCGATTGAAATTTCGTGTTCCGCGCATAAATGTGGCGCAGCTGGCGTCACTCAGAACATGCAAATAAGGCTTGTTTTAAAAGCGTGTTGTGAAGCTCATGTGTATTATTTTTCCGTGAAATTTGACGAATTGCGTTCATGTTAGCCAGGAATACCTTTAAGAAGACGAAGAAGCCATTGTCAACAGCTCACCGAGTTTGAACGAGGTCGTACAATTTGGCTACCAGAAGGTGGATTTTCATTTCGCGATATTGCAGAAAGACTTGGGTGGGAATGTTTCCACCATGAATAATTATTGGAAGCTATGGGCAATGGATGGTACTACCTCAAGAAGATCGAGTTCCGAGCTGCCACGTGGCACGACTGAGAAGGAAGATCGCCGAATCTTGCGTACGGCTGTGGCGCATTGTACTGCAACTGCGGCTGACATTCGAGCTGCAGTTGGTACCGTCGTGACCCAAGGAACGGTAAGAAACTGTTTACTTCAAGAACAGCTCCGAGCCAGGCAGCCTGTAGCCGGTATTCCATTGACTGCAAACCATTGCCTTTTCCGACTGCAGTGGTGCCACGACAGAGCTCACTGGAGGTCGGAGTGGAGATCTGTAGTATTTTTTGATGAAAACAGATTCTGAATTAGTGCCAGTGGTGGCTGTATATTGGTCAGAAGGAGGCCAGGGGACCGCTTGCATCCAAGCGGTCTACGACCTAGACACACGGAACTCACACTTGGAATTATGGTCCTCTGGAGCAATTTCCTACGACAGCAGGGGCATTCTTATGGTTATCCGAAACTCACTGACTGAAAATTTGTCGTCAGTCTGTTAATTTAACCAGTAGTACAGCCCTTCATGAGTAGCATTCAAGGGGGCGTTTTCCAACCGGATAACGCTCGCCCTCACATCGCTGCTGTAACGCAATGTGCTCTACAGAGTGCTGACATGTTACCATGACCTGCAAATTCACCAGGTCTGTCTCCAATTGATAACGTATGGGATATCATGGGATGGCACCTCGAGCGTCATCCACAATCAGCAATGACGGTCCTAGTATTGACACAGCAAGTGCAACAAGCACGGAACTCCATACCACAAAGTGACATTCGGTACCTGTATGACATAATGCATGCACGCTTGCAGGCTTGCCTTCAAAATTCTGGAGGTTACACCCTCTATTAAATTAACATAATTTCACATTTGCACAGCATTTTCTTGAGCTTAAATTAGCCAGTGATCTTGTACATTTAATCAATTAAACATGTTAACTAGACAATTGCATTACCCAAATTTCATTACTCTACGGCAAATTTTTCTTGGTGTTGGGATTTTTTTTTCCGCCAGTGTATATATATATATATATATATATATATATATATATATATATATATATATATATATATATATATATATATATATATATATACATAATTTTAACTAAATGTAATTGTTTGAATTATAACTAATTTTTTTTGTTTAAAACTTAGCAAAAATGTTTTCTTAATCACTTTTATTTCTTTTATTTTCTCTCTCTCTCTCTTTTAAATAGTTTTCATTAATCAATGAGTGTTGGTAGGATTTAGTTAGCAAAATTCCTAGTGATTTCAGTGTTATTTCATACGATATAGGAGAATAATTGGAATTTTCTATGATGTTTAAGGGAGACTTCGCAAAAGATTTTATCATTAAGAAGTTATCAAAATACAAGCTTATCCTATTAGCAATGTATTTCTAATACGAGGCAGCGAGAAGCAAAGGGATGTAAGTGCAAAAATTGAAAATTTGAAGAAACTAGTTGGAAATTCTCTATTTCATTTTGGGACAAAAGATAGTCCTAAAAGCTCTAATAGTAAAGTTGATAGAAATTTTATACATAATTTTCATGCAATAGTTTACTGCTTGCTAAATTCGTAAAACATGACCAAGTTAAATATAAGTAAAAGAAACTTACGATTCAATGAAGTTTTCCGGCAAAAAAAAAATCGAATCGGTCATCTGGAAACAGAAAGAGCCATTATAGATTGATAATAAGTTTAACAGCATTTTTAAAAATTATATTCCAAATGCAGCTTAGTAAAGCAGCATTTGGAATATAATTGTAAAATCTTTTACTTTTAAGAGGTCCACAATTAAGCCTTAAACTGAATTTAGATCAAGAGGACTTGGTTCTTTTTGACTCTTTGTTTGTTTCTTAAGATTTTTACTTATTTCATGTTTGTTCTATATAAGGTTATGATTAAAAACACATTTTCCACATTAAAAGCAAAAACTAATTTAATAGAAAATTTAAAGTTTGATTTTTTTAATTTGAGAAGTTTAAGACAATCTCCATTTTTTTTCATCAATATTTTGTTAAAACCCTTTGGGCACCATGGGTTCTACTTTAGAACCACTTAATATTTTTTTTCTGCCTCTAAGTAATATATTTTATTTTTTTGAAATTAACTTGAGATCAATAATTAAGTTCCTAGTTCCATTGGTACTTTTTTCCAAAATTCTGGACGGTAAATTCATCCAATGAAATATCTAAAAGCGGAATTTTACGTCGCGGCCGCTCAAAGAGTTAAAAATAAATAATATAATTGTTTTTTTCTCCTCATATGGTATGTCAGAGACTTTTTGCTTGAACCGCATTATTATTATTTTATTAATTTAATTAAATTTTAATCACCAAAATTTGAAAAATAGTAGAAAAAATACACTATCTGTTATTTTTTCACTTAAAAATTCGTAACTTTTATAGTTATAAGAAAATTAATCCAAAAATTCTCCTTAGCAGATTATATTGAAATTACAAAACAATTTCAATTTCTTTGATGAAGGTTTTAAAGTTTAGGCCTAGTAATTTCGTGGAAAAGGTTAAACTGAAAAAATCTGGTTTGGACACCACACAACTTCTTTTTACGTGTAAATACCGTAAAGTCGGGTTACTTGGACCCTAGGGGGTTACTTGAGCCCATTACAGTAAAATGATAAAATTTAGGTTTGGTACTTATTAGTTGAAGACTTACACGTAGTTCCTCGTTTCTCTGCTAGGTAGAAGCACTCTGCAGTCTCTAACGCTAGTACCAAACCCAGATTTTATCATTTTACTGTGGGCTCAAGTAACCTCCTTGTGGGTCCAAGTAACCCGACTTTACGGTAACTTAGTAGATGCCTTAAGTGTTAAAATAGAGCTTGCAGTGAGCAAGGTAGCTGTTCAAACATTTACACCTCTAGTTGCACGAAACAATGCAAAAAAATGTTTTACAATGATTAATTTCCCAAATATCGCCGATTTTAACATTATTCAATGGATTTTTTGCAAAATATCGCCAATAGCGCCAAATAAACCCAAATTCAAAAAAAAAAAAAAAAAAAAAAAAACAAATTTGTCGCCAACTTGGCGATAAGTCGCCAAGTTGGCGTCAATCACTTGGCGACCAAAAGCATGGAGATATATCGCCAAGTGGTCGCGCCAATTCATATCATTTGAGACTGCATTGAAATGAACTGATTTACCCCAAAAAAGGGGTTAAACACCCCCTTGGAAATATTCGAATGCAACCACAATTGGAGATGTACAGCTAGACTATATTATTCCTGATTTTGACCCATTAAACTGACTGCTGCATAATTGCTGATAGTTTTTTCGCACGAAACTTATGTTTCATACAGTAATCTCAACCTTGCATTCAAAATATTTCGAATATTTGATAAAAATGTGTAAAAACTACATATTTTTATTTAAATATTGTTTAATAATCCTTCTAAGCATCTAAATATATTTTTTTATTTCTTAGCAATGATATGAATCCGCTAGTTAAAAAAATAAACGTAATAAAATTGTAAACACAGAATATTCTTCCGACAACTATTTTCAAAATGGCAGCCGATTCCAAAATATCAATTCGAAATAATAATGCTAGAATAGCGTTTCTTCTTTTGAAGTTTTCATATCTATCCCAAAATTAAATTACGATTTCCTTTAAATATTTGGATGCATCTTCTCAAAATTCACATAATCAATGAAATTAAAAAGAAAAAAAAAGAACAGGAACACAATTAACCAATTACTACATACAATTTTAATTTTAACGATGCACATAGATTTTTAAAATTTTATACGTGAATGCAGATAACTATAAAAGAATACGAAAAATGTAAAACAGAGAATTATAACACAAAAAACAATACGGAAAATGGAAAACAGAGAATTATAAAATATTTTATAGTAAGTAAAATACAATTTCCAATACTTTACGTACCTTTGAGATGAACATTCTTTACAAATGTTTTTCTTTGTCTGCCGTTGAAGTAATGGCTGCTTGCAAGAGAAGACGAGAGTGTTGAGATGTAGACTGCTGCTGGTTTTGGACTTAGTTTTCAACGGAAAACATTTGCGTTACAAAAACGTTGTAAAATCGTTAAAAACACAACTTGATTTTCAACGGAAAACATTTGCGTTTTAAAAACGTTGTAAAATCGTTAGAATCGCAACCTAACGGATTTTCAACGATGGCAACGATTTTAAAACGTTAATTCAACGAAGTGTGCTACCTGGGACGGTTAGTTAAAGTATTAAAATATTTGGAAAATACGTTGAAATACTTTAGAACATAAGAATTTTTCGCCTAAACGTTTCCGTTGCAAAGAGTTAAAACGTGTTAAACCTTGAATAAGAAATGAAGTAATAGGAATAATGATTTATTTAATAATTTATTAAGGGGAAATTTTGATTTTTCTCATACCGTGAGTAAAAATATAAAGGTGTGAAACTTTTCTTTTGTCTCATACTAAAAAATTATTGTGGGTTTTAGCTTTTTTTTTTTGTAAGAACATAAACAGATGTTTGAATATCATTTAATGCGTAATCATTGTATTTCAAAGAAACATCTCACTCATTGCAGGTATAGTTTACTAAAACAATAACGTTTAATCATCAAGAAACTATCGTTCATAAGTTCATTGCAACATAAAATGTTTAAACACTACATGAAAAATTGGGTGTGGAGCCCTTACTACTTATTTTTAAGTTTATTAAAATATGAGTCAATTCATCTCAAATCAGACAGGAAAACGAGATTTTGTAACGCATATCCTCCGATTTTGATACAAGTTGATGTATTTAATATTTCTATGGCGGTGGGAATATGGTATATGAATTCTTTTGTCGATATGTGATCTAGTTTTTGATTTACAGGTCGTCACACTTAGAAAAAAAAATGCATTTTATTCCAACTGCTAAGCCAAATCTGCACGTATTTCTTCTGTAAATTGTGACGTGCGCAGAAATCTTTCAATATCTATAAAAATTCTCAGATATGTCGATGGAAGTATGAGAATTTGAGAAAAAAAATACTTGAAATTTATATAATGTAATTTTATTTAAATAAAAAATGAATGTAACACGACAAGTATTTTTTTTTCTGGTGCAAAACATGAGTTTACTTAAGTGGATTTTTCATTAGGAGGTTACTCCTGTTCAATAACTGAAGCATTTGAAATGAGCCTGAAAGTGTGTTCTGTCATTGCAAAAAAGAAAATTGGAGGCTTTTTTTGTTTTCTCGTTATTATTACACAATATACACATATCAATGCTAAATAATTTGAAAAATTGTTCTAGTCATTTTCCTAACTTAAACTAAAATATTTTATACTTAAAATAGTACTTTATCATGTTTTTTATCTTCTAAACTTGGTATATTTAATTTTTAGGCATTTATAATTGTGGTGAATGGGTGGAGAAGATATAGTATAGTAAAACATTAAAAGAAAGAAAAATACTGAAAAATATGAGTTACCGATTTTTATCGGAAAGTCTTTTAAATGTATGATGTAAATGTAATGCGCATACTGTTTGATTTTTTAACGAGTGACCTTCCTCGAATTGGCGCATGCATCAATACTCTTCTGATTTTATTAAAATAAGAGTGATAGTGATAAGAAAGATAGCGAATGTAAAGGGATTTTCTATGCTTTGTTTTTGTTTTCTGTGATTCCCTTCCTAATCAGATAATATACATGTATTAAACTTTTCTCATGTAAAAGATAGTCTTGCTTCAAGACTTATATCAATCATAAAAAATAAACTTGAAGCTTCAACATCCTATGAAGAGCAAGTACATAGTTTAAAATTCGCTCCTGGTGTGTAAAAGAAAACAGAAATAACAAAATCTTCCCAAGTAAGTGAAAATGCTGTACTTAACGCAAGATTACCTTTTACAAGAGAAAATACTTATATATTTTCTACAGCCAAGAAAGGGTAAGACGTTACATGAAATGACTACGTCAATCCACCGGTAATAAAAGTCTCTGGACGATGTTACTATTTTCTTGAAAAGGAAATTGAGTACATGTAAAAAAAGTATTTCGAATATTTCATTACCACTTAATTTCAATAAGAAGTGCTGTCTAAATTCTAAAGCCGTGACTAGAACCGTTGAACGGTTTTGTTTTGAAAGGAAGTGACAACTTGATTAAAAAATTGCACCATGAAAACATTTCTGGTTAGTCTAATATTATTTTATTATCCTCGATCCGATAAGGAAGGAACCTACAGAAAACAAAAACAAAGCATATAAAATGCCCTCACATTCGTTATCTCTCTTGTCACTATCACTCTTGTTTTAATAAAATCAGAAGAGACCTGACGCATGCGCCAATTCAAAGAAGGTCACGCGTTAAAATATCAAACAATATGCGTTTGACATTTGCATCATACACTTGAAAGACTGTCCGATTATTACCGGAAACTCGTGTTTTTCAGTATTTTTCTTTCTTCTAAAATTTTTCTATGCTATTTCATCTCCACCCATTCATCACAATTACAAATACTTAAAACTAAATATTATACGTTTAGAAGATAAAAAAGCATGATACAGTATTATTTTTGGTGTAAAATATTTTAGTTTAAGTTCGGAAAATGACTAGAACAGTTTTTCAAATTTTTTAGCATTGACATGTGTATATTGGGTAATAACAACAAGAAAACGAAACAAGCCACTAATTTTATTTTTTGCAATGACAGAAAACACTTTCAGGCTCATTTCAAATGCTTCAGTTATTGAACAGGAATAGCATCTTAATGAAAAATCCACTTAAGTATACTCATGTTTTGCACCAGAAAAAAATGCTTGTCGTGTTTCATTCATTTTTTACTCAAATAAAATCACATTATATAAATTTACTCATCATACTTTCATCGGACATATCTAAGAATTTTTATCGATGTTGAAAGATTTCTGCGCCCGTAACAATTTACAGAAGAAATACTTATACATGCAGATTAGGCTTAGCAGTTGGAAGAAAATGCATTTTTTTGAAACGTTTGATCGCCTGTAAAATAAAAACTAGATCACATACGGACAAAAGAAATCATATGGTTACTTACCACCAAAGAAATATTAAATACACCAAATTTTATCAAAATCGGAGGACATGGGTTATATGGCCAAATGAACTAACGTGGAATGATGGCCCATATGGAATGTAATAGCATAAAATAATGGGTACATATTTTTACGTACGAGCGTTAGAAACAACACTTTTTACATTAAAGGTACTTTAGACGTTTTCCTACACTTATAAAATTATAGTAAGCGTGAGGAATAGTAATTTAAAATGTAAAGATAAAAGTGATTATTTTATTAGCGTACATGATCTAAAGTTGTCTAAATTTGAGTGGATCGTGTATATTGTATAAAGAACAACAGTAGAACGTATTAGGGCCATAGAGTGAGCAAGAAAACAGTTTAAACAATTACACTTCTACTTCGTAGCGAATCAATGCGAAAAAATATTTTGCAATGATTCACCTTCTAAATCGGGGGCAGCCCGCCTTTTCAGGGTGAGTACCACTTTCAGGGGGAAAGTAGTTTTGCGTGCCACTTTTATTTTTTTTAATAAATTGAAAAATGTGAAAAGGTGAGAAAATGGTATTTACAGGCTGATTATATGGTTATTACTCAAATAGCACATCTTTTCTATATAAATCTGCAGGGAGTACCCATTCCTCCCCCAAAAAAATTATTATTCTCTCCCCAAATGCTTCAGAGTAACTCAATAACAAGGACCCCCCCCCAAAAAAAAAAAAAACATTTCTCCTAATATAAGCTTGATTGCACAATCTGCGCCATG